>JAPMOQ010001131.1:2890455-2908656 GCA_026543055.1 Argiope trifasciata | reverse complement strand
GAGATCTGCCAGTTCTGGAGCCCGTTGGCCATCTCAATGGGTGGTGCTCCAAGGAGGAAGAGAGAGCGGATTATGGCTTGACAGTTAAAAACATGTTCGGGAGTCAGTTACGATTGAGGACAGTGCTTGCAGTTGGGATAGGATTTAATATCAGTAGATAATATCTTCATACCCTTGAAATGTCCAGTACGTAGGCGAGATATTGTAGAGGAGAGGTTTCTTTTGCAGTCTCGGTCAGGCATTGTTGCCTTGCCAAAATATTGATTGTAGATCCTGGTAACAGCATTTGTATCTGTACAGGTGACTGTTCGGGGTTGTTCTTCATCACGTGCTTCCTTCGCGAGGGCATCTGCACATTCGTTTCCCTCGATACCTACATGAGCAGGAATCCACTGGAGAATGCATGGTACATTTAGTGAGTGAAGAAGTGTATTAATTTCTACCGTCAGTGTTGACTCACCGTTTCGTATAGCTTCTAGAGCTTTTCATTATTCTTTGCTGTAAATAAATTTACTGTAATCATTTAAAAGATTCTCTTTAATCAGTGACCCTAGACACTGATTTAAATGAGGTTGAATGGGCCTTTTGTCCCATCCGTTTCTACATTTATTTGCTCCGAAATGTAAATGTAAGAATTAATACATGATATAAATACGTATCATTATGTTTGTAATATGGTTCGGTGGTGATATAGATCCTGTAATGACCATCTTTGTACAAATGTTTCATCGTGTCAGTAAATAATTCATCACACGTTTCATTTTATTTCCTCAATAAATTGTGTTTAATTTAAACTTTTCTTTGGTCGGATCCAATTTTTGGGGATTTTATTTGTCATCAATTCCTCTTTAGTAACTATAATCTATACTTATAATAAAGCTCAATGTGTGTGTGTGTGTGTGTTGGCGCTCTACAGGCCAGACCGTTGGACCTACAGCTACCAAATTTGGTACATGTATACCTTGGAGGTCGGGAATATGCATCTCAGAGCCCTTTTTTCGAATTTTTAATTAGAATTTGAATTAATTAAAATTTAAGCGAAATTTTGACGTTTTTCCGCTATAACTTCCAAAAATATTGTTGCACAAACATGATTTTTATATCAATTTAAACTTTAAAAAATTAGCTTTCTAATGTTATCAATGTTTTAATGTATAACTAAAGATTCTATTTTTAACGAATTTTTAAAGAAATATTTTAACCATGTTTTTAGCACGTGACTGGATAAAATAAAAGAATGCTGGAAGTTCGAATAAAAAAAAAGTACCATCCCAAAAAAACTCTAAAGAAATGCAACTTTTAGCACGTGACTGGATAAAATAAAATAAATATAAAATGTGATATTTTTTAAAAAAATAAATGCAAAAGCAAAGGATTCTATGATTGTTTGCAATATCTATATCATTAATTCAATAAATCTTCTTTATTTACGATAAACCTGATTGAATTTATGTGGCATTTTATGTGGCTTGAATCCAATTATGCATTGATGAATTATGAGTTATAGATTTCTTCATACTTTGCTCTGTGAACCATATTTTACAAAATATTTTTATTAATATTTTAAATAAAAGTTGCTACATCAATCAATCTTCTAAATCAATAATTAAAACTGACTGATTTATAAAATTAAAGAATATTATTAGGAAAACGCGTTCTTTTAGAACTTTCCGTCCATCATCTTAAAGAAAATATTAATTTCAGGCCAATCAATGCCATAAATTATTTCAAGGCTAATGAATATGTGATTTAATTAAAATTTTAGAACGCATTACTCATGGCGAACCAGCTGGTCGCCAAAGGCGGCTAGTGTTAAATAATTGTATCTTAATCCGTTATGTAATACATCTCTTTAACAATACAAAACTAGCTAATACCCGGTACATTGCTGCCGTAGAAGAAATAATTTTGAAAATGTCTTTCGAAATTTGAAATGTCTCTCTTGTTTAATTAAAAATGATTGAAATAATTATATTTATTTTCATATTGACAATGAACCCAATAATTGAAATTTAAATATATATAAAAAGGAAGTACAAATAATATTTATTCTATTTTATTTTTTAAACCTTATTATTCAAGAGCTTTAGGGTAGACAGTGTTTAGTTTTTCAGTGAAAACATTAAATTTCTTGGCTGTCCCACTCGTGACCATTTAACATACAACTGGCCATGTGAAAAATATGAATTTTCTTGGTTCAATATTGGATATAATAATTGTACTATGCATATAATCTTCGCGCAGCAATATGTTCTTAGGTGACAAAATTTTTGATGACTTTTAAATAAATGACTTTTTTTAATAAGTCCATTTGGCGGCATTTACAAAGAATATTTTGTAGGATACCTATTGAAATCCTTTTATTATTTTGTATGTACTTATTAGATCCACGAATATAGGAATTGAGTCGCATTTTTTTAATCCGTGAATAGTGAAAACGCGAATGGAGCTCGAATAAGGAGTTTTTACTGTATGGATAAAATTTATTTTTATATATTAAATTTGCATTGAAATCTCCGTTGCTTGAATTTTAATTTGTAAATCCACCGGATTCCTTTCGGCATGGCACGCGCTTTTGTTCTAGACCCCACTTATCGCATGCAGCATGTCATCGTAATTAAAGGAGGTCAAGTAGAAAATCTGTGAAATGCAATAAAATGTCTTTTTCTATTGTTTCTCTCTTGTTATTAGTTATTTTCTGTTTTCTTCGTAGTCTAATCTAAAGCTGGTGATTTTCATGCTACAGATGCCGTTCCAAAGCTATTTATTGTTTTTTTTGCTATGAAGAACATATTTCAATGAAAAGAATTTAGCATTTCCATACGGAAATTTTGAAATTTTGTCTCTCAAACCATAATTGATTGATGTTAATATTTATTGGATTTTATTGGCGCAAGTGCCATATCTTGGCTAAACTGAGCCACCATAATTTAGTGAGTTTAATTGTGTTTTCTTCTTCATATGATTCTTGAGCGCATGCCTCAAAAAAACCTTGAACAAAAATTTTATTCTGTTTTTATGAATGGTATGACGATCACGGTCCCATATATCGAATTAGTTTTTTTATAATCAATGTGCATAACTTTAATACATATCAGGAGTAGTGTTGTAGAAGTGCAATAGATTCTAACAATTATTATTATATATAATACTAGATATAATCCAGCACTTTGCTATCACCAAAAAATGATATTAAGTACAATCAATAAATACACTGATGGAAAAAAATCCCATCACCAAGAAAAAATTATTGTACAGTAATGAAATTTTAGGAATACATTTGTCTAGGTAACATATTTAATTGATTAAAATTTCAAGATTACAAGTAGAGCCATTGGCGAGAAGAGCCATTTCAAATGTGAAATGTTGGTACATTAGTAACCGGTGTAAAAGCCATAATTTTGAATGCAAGCATGCAAGCGTGCTTACATTGTGTCGAACAGGTGTCGGATATCAGTTTGTGGGATGGAGTTCCATGCCTGTTGCACTTGGGCGGTCAATGCAGGGACGGTTAATGCTGGTTGTGGATGACTCTGGAGTTGTCGTCCAATGATGTCCCATACGTGCTCGATTGGAGAAAGATCTGGTGATCTAGCAGGCCAAGGCAACATGTCGACACTCTGTAGAGCATGTTGGGTTACAACAGCAGTATGAGGGCGAGCGTTATCCTGTTGGAAAACACCCCCTTGAATGCTGTTCATGAGGGGCAGCACAACAGGTTGTATCACTAGACTGACGTACAAATTTGCAGTCAGGGTGCGTGGGATAACCACGAGAGTGCTCCTGCTGTCATACGAAATCGCTCCCCAAACCATAACGCCAGGAGTAGGCCCTGTGTGTCTAGGCCGCAGACAGGTCACTAGCAGACGTTCACCTGGCCTCCTTTTAACCAACAAACGGCTATCACTGCGACCAAGGCAGAACCGGCTTTCATCAGAAAACACAACAGATTTCCACTCCGTCCTCCAATGAGCTCTAGCTTGACACCACTCACGTCGCAAACGGCAGTGGTATGGAGTCAGTGGAATGCACTGTACCGGGCGTCTGGCTCGGAGCTGTCCTTGAAGTAACCGATTAACAGTTCGTTTTGTCACTGCGAACTGCAGCTCGAATTTCAGCTGCAGACGCAGAACGATTAGCCACAGCCATACGCCGAATACGACGGTCTTCTCTCTCAGTAGTACCACGTGGCCGCCCGGAACCTGGTCTTCTTGAGGCAGTACCTTCCCTTGACCACTGCCGCCAATACTCATGCACAGTGGATACATTCCTGCCAAGTCTGTCAGCAATATCGCTGAAAGAAAACCCACCTTCTCGTAGCCCTACAACACGACCACGTTCAAACTCAGTGAGCTGTTGATAATGGCTTCTTCGTCTTCTCAGAGGCATCCTTGACTAATATTAACCCACTACGTCAAATCTCAACGGTAAATAACGATCACGAACCCTACAGCGCTTATTTAAAGCAAACCTCATTTGTATGTTCATAGTCTTGCTACTAGCGCCACACTTACGCGCGGAGCTCGAAATTTGAATCGACGTCATCTTTCAGATGTATAAACATGCCTACCAAATTTTGTTTATCTAGCACAGCTTCTTCCTAGTGTTGGGATTTTTTCCCATCAGCGTACAATAACTATAAACTGTATGGTATTAGGTAAAAACAGTTGGTACTGATATTTAGCATTTAAAATATGTATCTATATAAATAAAAATGAATGTTTTCCAGTATGTCTCTTACACCTTCCTAAACTGTTCATCCGATGAAACTTGGCCAGCTTATTGTTTATACCTACGGAATAACTATAGAGATCATATACAATTATTAATTTTAAAAAAAAAAATCGAATCCCAACCACCTCTATATACGAAGGATCAATCTCCAAATAACTCGCTGAGGAGACAATAGATTCTGTAGAAATATTCAATCCAAGTTAAAGGTTAATATTTTGTAACTATAGATAGCAAATGTCATGCAAGTCTTTCTTAGAGGTAACAACTTTATTACAGATTATGTGAGAATCTTTAGGGGAGACCAATCCTAGAATTTTTAAATTTTAGTTAAATTTTAACATTTTTCGCAGTAACTACCAAAACTATTGTAGTACAAATGATTTTGCATCATCTTAATTTTCAAAAATTATCGTTTCAGCTGTATTAACGATTTTATGGTATAAATATATTTTATATGCTTAACCAATTTTAAAAGAAAATATTTTAAACACATTTTCTAAAAATTAAATTTGAGAATTTTGATTGAATATTAAACGAATCACGAGATACAATAAATAGTTTTTTTCGTACCATTCTGAAAGAACACCAAGTTTTGCAATCCTAAAAGGATACACAAATCTAATATATAAAAATGAATATTTTTTGTTCGTATTTTATACACTGTTGAACCGTCATCATATTTCGATAAAACATTGCTAAATTATTGATTGATTGCACTCAATAGTATTTTTTTCGGTGGTAGCAACACAACGGACACCAGCTAGTACTTATTAAAATTTTAAACCAAATCTGTCAAGCAATTGATTGTCAATCGGTTTGTATTTTCGCATGCATCTAAAAACACTGAGTTAAATCAGAGAAATTCAGTATATTATCTCGTGAATACAATTGTGTCAATAGATCTGCAAAAAAGGTTTTAAAAATACACATCCATGTGATAGATTTTGTGAAAATGCCAGATTCATTATAAAGATTTATATTTCGTAACTATCATTCACCAATGCCATGCCAGAAATTCATACCCTTACTCAAGACTCAATTTTATGCGGAGGAAGGACGATAAGATCTTTATTGGAGTGTCTCATAATCTCTAGATGTGTCATCAAAACTCTCCTCCCCATTTCACCCTACATTTTTATGATGAAGTAAAAAACATTGTTATCCAAAGACTAAAATGGGCAGGACACTTGATTAGAATGAAAGATGACCGAACCACCAAAAAGACCTTCGACGCTAAACCCTCTGGAACCCGCAAAAGGGGTCGACCGAGAATCCGGTGGATCGAGTGTCTAGAAACAGATCTAAATGTTCTCATAGTTAATAACTGGCGAAGTCTATCCAAGAAGCGGGCAGCCTGGAATTCGATTCTGCGGAAGACCATGGCCCACCCTGGGCTGAAGCGCCACTGAAGAAGAAGAAAAAGACATTATTCTTCCGTACATTCAGTGTCGGCATTTGGTCATACTGTGCCACAGGCGCAGGAATATTAATAGACTTCTTCACGGTACACTCTATTGTTGACAAAAATGTGGCAAGAGAAACTTATTTCAGTTTCAATTTTATCTTAATATTTATTTTATGATACCATATTATGTATTGAAAGGTAATTCCTAATGCAGTCATAGCTTTTATTTCTTATTTGTACAGATATTATAACGTTTATTAATCCATTTTATATACTAAATCATTTTAATTTTTTTTAAAGTTTTTTTCAGACAAATGAATTTTGTATTTTACTATGGGCATATAATTTAAACCAACAGTCATTGAGTTCTTTAGCGATTTTCCTTCTTAATGATTTCAAGGAAACAATTCTATTTTAATATCAAGATTATTTTTTCAAACTCTGGTAAATATGCTATAATGTGCAAATAGGAAAGTGAAGGACCTGAGAAAGTATTCTGAACGTATACAGTTTAAGAAAAGAATTTGCAGACTCAGGCTTTTGATTCCGCAAGAATTTCACTTAACATCCTACTTTTTCATCAACACTTTTATCTATGAAAGAACACGTTTTTCTCTAGAAAAACAGCAATAGGTGAAAATTCTGTGAATCATACCATAGGGAAGACTTGAACCATTAATTTTACCTTCAGCTTAACTCTAGGATCCAAGTAGATTTTGAGACCCCTATACATCTCGAGACACGAGGCGGCCGCCACCACCGCCTGTGCGGAAAACCGCCACTGTGTATCTTCTCTATGGGGTTTAGTTTAGTTATATTAACGTCCCGTTTGAAAGCAACACTAGGGCTATTTTGGGACGGACCTCGTCATTTTGAACCACGGTCAGATGACGAGGACGACACCTGAACTGGCACCCCCTCTCCACATCAGCGGGAGGACGTTTGGCCTTACAGATTTAACGTGCAAGAGACCTCCTCACAAAACGGTTCTTCGGTGGAATCGAGTCTCGAACCTGAAATCCTCCGGTTCCAAAGCCGAGACCTTACCACCAGGCCACCGCAGCCACTTCTCTATGGGGAGAAACCATGAAAGAATTCTTCAAATACAACCTAGTAGTGATTTCAAAATTCTGTATTTGATTTCAAAGTATTTCCTCTACTTAAGACAGAAATTAAAAAAAAAAAACTCTTGATACTTTGTTGTATTTTTTCTATGGGGAAAACCGCGATAGAATTTCCCAGCCACAATTACGATATCGATTTCGTGAATTCGCATTTCATATGTATCCTGATACTTAGTTACGTCATAATAACTTGATACCTAATTACGTCATTGACGGTCACCAGTAATCCACCATCTTAAAATTTCGAGAGATATTTCAAAATAAAGCTTTGACTAAGCCATCAACTTGGTTTCGCCATTTTCGACGCCAACCAGCTCCATTTCACCAATTTTCGACGCCAACCAGCTCTATTTCGCCAATTTTCAACGCCAGTTATTTCGCAATTTTGAAATATAACCAACCAGTTAGAATGCTTTATTATTAATCCGCAAATATAATGTAAAATAATATTTTCTTTTATTTTCATATCTGATTCATCATCATTTAATTGACTAAGCCCTCAACATGGTTTCACCGTTTTGCCATTTTTCGCTCCAACCAGCTCCGTTTCGCCTATTTTCTTCTCTAGTTATTCAGCAATTTTGAAATGTAGCCAACCAGTTAGAATGCTCCATTATTAATCTGCAAATCGAATACTATAATACGAGGAATGGTTGCCAAGTCGAAAATCGCCCCAGAATTAATAAACTCGGGTAAACTTGGGGGTCTGGGGTTTTCGGCCACGAGGAATCGATTGGTGCCGGTTTTGAAGCGCTACGGTCGAGCAGTTCGGAGTTACAGATAGAATATTTTCAAACTTTATTAGTTCGCCATAATGGCTATAGATGGCAGCACTTAAATTTTCTTTGTCTATTGCCTAATAGGTTTCAACCATTATGCATTTTATTTCCTATGACTTTTCAAACTTTACCTTTGTATAGAATAGTTCCCTTTCCAAACTCTAACTTTGTTTAGAATAGTTTACAATGGTGTACTTTAACCGGTTATCTTTTCACCAATGGTTTCACAAATTTTCTTATGGCATGTATTGTTTTGTTAAATCACAATTGAAAATTTAAATCTTCGAGTTAGCCTCGATACCTGTTTTCTCCGAGCGGAGCTCGGTCACCTGCTGGTATAATATTTTCTTTTATTTTGATATCTGATTCATCATCATTTAATTGACTAAGCCCTCAACTTGGTTTCACCGTTTCGCCATTTTTCGCTCCAACCAGCTCCGTTTCGCCCATTTTCTACTCCAGTTATTCAACAATTTTGAAATGTAGCCAACCAGTTAGAATGCTCCATTATTAATCCGCAAATATAATGTAAAATAATATTTTCTTTTATTTTGATATCTGATTCATCATCATTTAATTGACTAAGCCCTCAACTTGGTTTCACCGTTTCGCCATTTTTCGCTCCAACCAACTCCGTTTCGCCAATTTTCTACTCCAGTTATTCAGCAATTTTGAAATGTAGCCAACCAGTTAGAATGCTCCATTATTAATCCGCAAATATAATGTAAAATAATATTTTCTTTTATTTTGATATCTGATTCGTCATCATTTAATTGACTGAGCCCTCAACTTGGTTTTACCGTTTCGCCATTTTTCGAGCCAACCAGCTCCTTTCGCCAATTATCGACGCCAGTTTTGAAAAATAGCCAACCATTTGTCAATGCTCTATTATTAATCCGCAAATATGATGGAAAAAATATTTTCTTTTATTGTGATATTTAATTCCTCATAGTTGATTGCGAGCCTAAATTAATCTTATTAATTCAAATCGCCTTCAATGACCATATTAATGATACCAGCGGGTGACCGAGCTCCGCTCGGAGAAAACAGGTATCGAAGCTAACTCGAAGATTTAAATTTTCAATTGTGATTTATCAAAGCAATACATGCCATAAGAAAATTTGTGAAACCATTGGTGAAAAGATAACCGGTTAAACCTCGGCTTTTCATCGTCCACCAGCCATGTCATGTCTTGATGTTCCATTGGAAATTCCCATCTGCACTGGTCTCTTCCATGTTTGCTGACCATGCACGGAGTGCTTATGTTCATATCACCACACGGGTTATGGATCATCCATTTCGAGATCAGTTCCGGATCATCTTCTGGAAACTTTATTAGTTCGCCATATTGGCTATAGATAGCAACACGTTACCGCTTGAAACCTATTAGCCATTATGGCGAACTAATAAAGTTTGAAAATATCCTATCTGTAACTCCGAACTGCTCGACCGTAGCGCTTCAAAACCGGCGCCAATCGATTCCTCGTGGCCAAAAACCCCAGACCCCCAAGTTTACCGGAGTTTATTAATTCTGGGGCGATTTTCGACTTGGCAACCATTCCTCGTATTATAGTATAAGATTAATAGTCATGTAGGCTAATTTTGATGATCTACATCTTATCAAAGTAAAATTATGATCCCATAATAATGGTAGAGCTAATTATGATTAGTTATCTATAATTGAGAATCGTGGAAATTTAATAGCAAAATCGGTACAGGTGTTGAAATTGGGGCCACTGACTAGGGATTTTTAATTTCTTTGGCAGTATTTTTCGAAGATGAAGAAGAATGTAGGCTTATTATATAGAATAGATAGAACTCAAGAAGACACAGGAAGTAGAATTAAATCAATTTATTAACCCAATTCTGAATTAAGAACACTGTCACTGAGAGATCTACAGCTTTTAAACAAGTAGGGAAAGTTCCAGAATTCATTTCTGCTGGCATTAAGAAAAGTCCAGAGCACTCATCTGGTAAATTAAAGGAAAATCCAGAATTGTTTGGAACACGAAATAAAGAAAAACAAAGCAAGAAAAATACTTAAACAAATTTTAAGTCTACTGGGATTCGAACACATGATCTCCTGACTATGAGTCCAGAGTCATAGCCATTCAGCTATGCAGACTCGGCAATGCTGCGTTTCAATGCGGCATTATTCAGGAATTACCAGCCTATACATGACATGAAACATTACGAAACAGGTACATTAGATATTTTATTTGCTGTTGTTGTTGTCTAATGCCACTTGGTCATGCCAAGCCGAATTAGCAGAGCTGTTTTGATTAAGGTAGAGGTATGCGCCTTTCGTTGTGAACGAGCACAGTTCAGGTGAAAGGACGACTTTGCTCGAACACATGCGACACAACCCTTTTGAAGGGGTGGTTGAATTCATTCATATACTCATTCATCCATCCGCAAGTCAGAATTTAGATCCAAATCAGAGACCGACTCATTCCTGATTCAGTACCCCCAGAGGTATCGTTTTGTTATGGAAACATGGAGGACTTTGCAATTAATGTGCCCCAACTGCCATTAGCCAACACGGCGGTCTTTGGCTGAGACGAAGACAGAACCCGCGACCTTTCGGTTACGAGACTGACGCTTTAACAACCAGGCTACCGCGGCCAGATATTTTATTTAATTGTTGTGACTGGGTGACTTCTTACAGATTTATCCGCTGTCCCTCAGACAATGAACAGTAAAGTTATATTTTTATGATTTTTTTCAAAAATAAATTTAGGTAGAAAACAGTGGACTATTGATGGCTTATCTAGATGACATGATGATGACGTCGTCTCCGTGTTTCCACGGAAAGGGGGTGCAGTAGCTTCTGAGGGTAAAGTCTCCTGAGCGCCCAGAGGGCAGAAGTCTGACTTCTAGCTCATAAGAAGATGACACACACATTCGCCTGCACAACCCCTTTTTACAGGGGGGGCACATTCATACAACTCACAGATATAACACAAAACAACCATGCCCGAACCGGGACTGGGACCCGGGACGTCCAGATCACGGGGAAGACACTCTACCCTATGTCAGTACTCCAGCTCTAGTTGACATTACCATTCATATAAAATACGAATTGATGAAATCGGTAAGTTATTACGATCGAGAGAAGGATTTTCTAGTTTTGCCCAAAATTTTAAATAACTAGATGGCAAACGAACAATAAGTCACCGAAGTGGCAGTGAACTCTTTATATCATATTTTGTAAGTTTTCTTAGATCAAATATTTAGCTCCGATTCGTCGAAATTGATCATATATTAATTTTGTTATGTTTAAGAGATGTAAGTCTTAAATTTTACAAAACCGGCAATCTCTTTTTAACTTTTTTTTGGTTTTTAAATTGAAATTTCGAATTGAGTAAAATTAATTAATCACATTTTGTTTTCTATTTTTTTCAGAGCCATCCATTAACAAAGCCATTTACATTAAAACCCTTTGAAAAATCGAAATGTAAGTATAACATATGATACTTTTTAAATACTTTTCGTTATATTTTAAGATTTTTTAAAAATTAGGTATGTTTTAAGTCTCAAAATTTGTAACAAAATTGGAAAGAAATAATCCCTTCCTAAAAATAACTTGAAATAATATTATATTCAGTAAAATAGAAATCTTAAATGGCAGTATTATTAGCATTGAATTTATTTAGCATTTATATTTAAAATAATCTGAAGACAATCAAATATAACAACACTAAACACCAAATATAGGATGACACCACCTGTGGTGACATCTTAATAAGCCAGTAACTGCCACTAAACATTGGTGGCCACTTTTGTTCAGTAGATAAGTTACGGGACTTCAAACCCAAAACATCGCGGGTTCGATGAATTCAACCTACACATTGGCGCAATTCCGCCAACACTTACGCCAAACACCCAATATTGAGATAGATTTAAGCATATGGCTATTTAGCAACTTATATTCTTAAAATGATGATATTTGAATTTATAATAAACGACATTCTACATTCTAACTGTTGTAAGCAAAACCCTTTGGGAACAGTTTTTGCATTTCGGCCGGCTGAAAGTTTATACTACTGGTATTACTGACACCAGATTGATGTTTCAAACATACAGGTACATTCTTTTGAAATAATGCAAATGATTAGGCATTCATATGATGTTTAAAACAAGAAAACTATTTGTTATTGATAATTAAGATACGTGAATTAATAAATATTAATTAAATTCTTAAAAAGCAGAGTTTTAAGGGCAGGTTTATTGCACCTATCTCGGCTTATATCGAATATTTAGTTTACATCAGAGAGGGCGCTGCTCTCATAACGCATGTGTTTGTCATTGGAATACATCGTAAACCTTTATTTCAAAAACAGAATATATAATGAAATATTCATGTATGAATTTTACAAAACATTTCAAACATTCTGCGTAATTATAAATCAAAAAAGTATTAACGTATTTTGATGTTTTAAATTATACAGATCTGTAGCATTGGCAAGAGGAGATCTTATAGCTCAAGTGCATTCTACTTTTGGCGTTGGCAACAGCATGAAATTTTTACTATTATTTTAGAATAACTCGCTGATGGATCTTTGTAAATGTTATCATTTTCTTACTTAATTTTGCTGCAGTTCAAATTTTGAATTTAGTAAATCCTTAACGGCATATTGTTTCATCATTTAAAACGCTTTAAGGTAACCGACTTCGTTTGAAGGAAAACTTTTGAAAACTTTCATTTTTTAATTGCTAGTTTTGGTTTTTAGTTGTATTATCAATTATAAACATTATAAATACAAAAACATAATTTGAGAGTCTAATATATTTTGAGAAATAGGAAAATTTGTGATAAATTATAGTGAAACTCAACCAAAACGATTAACATTCTATACCAAATTGTAACGCAACAATCCTATTTTTCTTTGTACACAAGTTATAGAATATAATGGTGAATGAAATGAACCAAAATCGAAGAAAGATTTTGAGACGCAAAGAAGTGAAGGGTAAAAATATACGTATATATGCATTTTTTCCATAAATTCGCGACTTAATTTTTTTAAAAACACCTGTAACAGAAAAAGTATTTCGCCAACCATAAAACTTTTGTTCATTTCATTGCCTATATAATTTAAAACACACTCTGAAAGTTTTATGCAAATACCGCTAATAGTTTTTGGGATATCATGCTAACGGTGGACAATTTTTATGAAAATTAAAATTGAAGACAGATTTTAGCTGAAAAATAAATTTTGCTTAAAATTCCTCTGGATAATAGGTTAGAACTTCCTTTTCTAAGAAAAAACAAACTGTTTTGGAAAGAGAAAAGTCTGAATGACAAGAAATAACACTTTTTTTTTTAAATTGCCAATGTGGTCGAATAACAGTGTTTTCAACGTAGTCGGATACCTTAAGAATTATTAATTAAGTAAAGATATCTTTAATAGATGAAGTTGTGTATTATTCTCCATCGCTACAGATTTTTCTCATTCCAGCTCCTATAGATATTGTATATCCAAAACTCCACCTCTCTCCTCCCCGGAAAAAGCGCTCTATAAGACTGGACGATCATTCTTTACTGGTTCTGAAGACAACAAACGATACCTTTTACATTAAATTGAAGCCGAACGATGACTTAATTGATCATAATCGCTTGCAGCCCTCTGATGACCAAGTGTCCAGGAAGAAATCTTGTCATTATCATGGAACAGTTTTGTCTCACGCACAAGGCACTGCTGCTATTTCTGTATGTGGACCTCAAAATAAGCTGGTGAGAAATTGGTTTTCTTTTGTGTTCTAAGATTTAGTTTTTGCTTATATATATATTTTTAATGATTATTTTTCAATTCCTACTATTAGTTCATATTTTCCCTATATATATTTATGTGGGTTTGAGTGTTAATCTCAATACCAGTAATGACTAGAATTTGATGTTTTTAAATATTGTTTAATTAACAATAAAAGGGACATGGCACAGCATTTAGGATGAATACAGCATTTAAAATAATGTAGTAAGGCTTGCTGTTATGTACACAAATTAGAGCATCACGTCATCGTAAAGAGCTCGTTCTTCGTCGTATCGTATGACGCGAAGTCTTCCAACTCTCTACGTCTGGAGGAGAAAGCGAGCACCATCACGTCACTCTCAACCCTGTTGCCATCGCTTAGGACTAAATATATCCCTCATTTATATATCTTTTTCAAATTTTTAATCGTTAATACATTACTGTTTATTCATCCACTCAAGTTCAGATACATTTTTTAAAACTTGTAGTGGGTGACACTGGATATTAATGCCGATTTTTTCCCAAATATTAGTCCATTCATTAAATTTAATTCATTTTTAATACTTTAAAAAACCTTTTAGCAGTTTGTTATGAAAATTGAAATCAATAGTCAATAATTGAAATAACAGTGTTAGGATATTTTTTTAATAACTTTGTGATAAACATTTGTTAAAAAGGCTGATATATGGCAATAGTGGTACTAGAAAAAGTTTTAAACTTGAATCTTGGGAAAATATTATGATGCTTGTTGTTTGTATAGTTATACCATTAAAAATACCATCGAAATATTTTTTGTAGTGTAAAAAATATATTGATAAAATAAAATTCTTATATCAGAATGGTCATAATGTGATTTGCGGTGCAAAGATATTTTTAATTCCTAATTTAGACATTTGATGCATTTTAATTTTTAAAATAACTACCAAAAAAGTTAATTTTTTAAAAATGATATTCCTGAATTGTATTCAATTACTCAAAACACATACATACTTTTTTTTTGTAAAAAATAAAAAGTCATACATTCTAGGGTTAAAACCCTCGTTTAATCTGATGCAACTGTAAATATTAGACCTTGAATTTATTCTCTTGCTTGACAAGGAAACATGCTCATTCATCTGGTGTGATCCCTGTAAAGAACTGTAAAAAATAAAAATTCCAACGCTTCCAGTTAAATTATTCTGCAAGTGAAAGTAAAAAAAACCCAACTAATTAAAGTGATTAAATTATTTAATTTTATCGTCGAATAGTGGTAATCCGCAATATTTAGCGATACTTTTAAATATCGCTAAATTTTAAGAGACATTGCCTAGTAATTTTTTTTATCAGCTTTTAATTTTACAGATGTTTACATGCAGACATGGTTTTTACATTCTGACTGTGTGTCTGGCTCAGTATAGCAGTTTTGGCTCTTGCTCCTATAAATCCAATCCAATCCAACCCGCAAAAGCTACTGATTTCAGGTTCGACATACCAGAATTATAGGATAACTCACCATATCCAATTTTCCTATATTTGTAGCTATTTCATAATTTAATTTTTCAAATATTTGCAGTTTATATCATTGACTGATTATGGCTCTTCAGTTAAAATTGAGTGAATTCTTCTGAAGGGGGGGGGGTGCTTAAAAAGAAATTAATACGCAACAACTTGAAACAGATTTTCAAAGGGATCAGCGAAAGCGGCTTTATAAGTTAATTGTCAATATATAATATCTTCGATTAAATTTGATGCTGAAGTCGCTGTTTATTGCTTTCAGTCTGGAGTCATAGTAACGGGCAACAACGCGTACATTTTGCGTCCAGTGGACCACCTCGAGCAGGAAGACATTCCGGAACGTCTCAGGAATGCATCGCACTTTCAGAAAGGAGCCCACATCATGATGAAAATGGAGAATCCGATGGATCAATATTGTGGAGGACAACACAAAGGTAATGCTTTCAGATAAAGCAGTAATAGTATTATTGTTGTGACAAAAGTTGATAGCATTAAACTTCTGATGATTTTGTTTAGTTATATTAACGTCCCGTTTTAAGGCAACACTGACTATTTTGGGATAGACTTCTTAATTCTGGATTGCTGTCTGATGACAGCACTTGAGCTGGCACAACCTCTTCAAACTTCCATATCATGCCAGCGCATTTTAACGAGCACCAGGCAGCTTACACGATGGTTCTTCGGTGGAATCGCTCGCGAACATGAAACCCTCATGTTTCGGAGCCGAGACCGTACATCCAGGCCACAGCGATCGTTAATTTTGTCAATTTTTTTAATGAAATTATCTATTTAGAATGAAAATTATAAAGACGTCTATATAAGAAAATAATATTGATTTTGTTCTCTTTCTGGGATATACCTTGCTCCATAAATCAATAAATAAGATCACTTATGTATGTTTTTAAAAAAAACTCTGTTCACTAAAGTGAACAGATGAGGTTTTTCCACTTCTTGTTTAGTTTATGAAGTATAGATTAAATATTGCGATAGTCAATAAATAAATAATCTAATTTGCGATGTTAAGGAATTGAGTTGTTTTTAGACCTCTCCGAGTTCGAAAAACTTTTGTAATTATATCTGAATGCCTGTAATAAAGATAATCTTTAGCTGTATTTTGATGATTAATCTTTGGTATAAGATGGTATTTGGTAATCGAATATTTATTTTATATGCTTTTATGCCAAATGACCGAAATCAAAATTTGACACAAAACTATAGTTGTAGTCACAAAGGTTTAGAACAGTTGTAGTAAAAAACTACAATTGTTGACACAAAACTGCACTTGTAGTCAATACAATCGTTGACACAAAACTACATTTGTAGTCACAAAATCACGTGCCATATTTGCTTTATTTTGGGCACTGCATTTTTGAATTACTACATGTTTCTGGAAGTACTGATCAACAGACAGCCAACCTCTTGGTGACCATTGACAGATTTAGTTGAAAATTCGATAGGTACACTATAATTTACGTTTAGATTTCTTCGTTATGTAGTTATCGTGTTAATTTATATCCAACATTTCAAACATGCAGATTTCTTCTTAATGTAGTATGCTCAAAATTTGACAGAAATCTAGAAATATGTGTTAGATATAATGGCTATGTTTGTACACTATGCGAATGTGTTATATAAAAGAAATATATAATGGCTAGGTATTCAGCCGTTTGACATTAGAGTAACTGTAGTGGACCTAGTAACAAATAAAACTATTCAAAGATTGGATTCGACAAATGAAAAGTTAAAATCAAAAAATTTATTAAGAGGAAATAAAATGAAACACATGATGAACTATTTACTGATATGATGAGATTACTTGTAAATACATCGACTGTCATTACAGGACCTAAGACCACCACCATGACAAACATAATGATACGATTTTATCTTATGTCTTTGTTCTTATCTGGTATCAACTAAGGTTATCGGCTTAAATTAATATCAGATATGGTACCGATTAAAGAGCTATATGTTTAATGTCCAGCGAAGTGATTTATCCAAATTAATGACGCACAATTAAAGGTTCAAAATACTTTGCATCAGTTTAGTATAAAGTACGAGAGACAAAAAAAGTTGGAATTTTTAAATTATGACCTTAATACCGAAATTTCCTAACAATTTGATATAAAGAATTTATACGAAATTTCATTCGTATAGCTCAAAGCGTTTTTCAGTTATTTTTTTTTTCAGATATAGGCAGAAGGATAGAGAGGTATAATTCCACGTTGTTTCTCGAACTCAGGAATATCAAAAATGTGGAGATTCATCAAAATCTGGCTTCCGAATTTTTTTGCTGATCTCAATAATTTTTTTATACTTCGTTTACCAAAAAGTTAAAATGCGTTTTTCAGATTTAAAAAGGCTTATACTTTAGAAATTCATCGAAATCTCTAATGCTTTGATAGTAAAAACGCTTGACAGCGTCCTGGCATAGGGGTAGCGTGTCTTCCCCTTAATCTGGGGATCCCGGGTTTGAGTCCAGCGTCGGGCATGGTTGTTCTTCTTTGTCTCTGAATGTGCTCCAGTATAAAAAGAAGTTGTGCAAGCGAATGGGAAGCATGAAGTAGCCAAGTCGTACTCTTGGCCGTAGTTAGCGCCACTGAAAAAACAAGGGATGCTAATTTAGGCTTAAATCTCAGACAGCTTTCTGTCAGCTGGCCTGTAATGAGTCATCATGTTAATATATGCTTTCCATTAATATATAATGCCCATAATGTGCCATCATTACCAAAGCAACGACAAAAACAATGAATGAAAATGCTTTCTCTTTGTGTATTTCGTATATGAGGAAGTATAAAGTTCTGCTTCCTTATAAAAACCTTATACTGAAATTTATTTCTAAAAAAAATAACAAAACCAAAAGTAAAACCAGTGACCTTCATATAATTATATTGGGTCGTTCGGAAAGTCATTTC
>JAPMOQ010001131.1:2833405-2860455 GCA_026543055.1 Argiope trifasciata | reverse complement strand
TGCTATATCAGCTCTTAAAACATAAAATGATTTTGCGGTTTAAGTATAAAATTGGGTGCGAAAAATGCAATTAAATCCTTTGTCAGGAAAAAAGCGAAATTACTTTCCGAACAACCTATATAATTAAAATCAAAAAGGACGCTGAAAAAGTACCGAGTTTCCTAATTTTGATGCTTGTATTTTTAGGAAAGGTTACGGGTCCTGTTTAGATGACGATAGCTCCTACACGCTGGAGAGCATAAGCCATCCATTTGACGATAAACTTCCTGGACAAAGATTCGATTTGGAAGCTCAATGTAAATTGTCACTGGGAGATGAATTCAAGCCTCATGTTGTACCCAAAACTCCATTCAATGTAAGTATTGCATTTTGGAAATAAATGTAATGGTATCCGCCATTTTTTTTTTGTGTGTGTGTGTGTGTGTGTGTGTGATAAGTTGGAGTAAGAATTCATTATAACGGTACTCTGCAGAAAAAAAAATTCTTTTATAATGTACTGCATTATATGCGAATAATAAAGTACATTACAATGTATCCTTAGTACTCTATTCGCGCCGGTCCTCTGATATTGGGTCGCATACATATTTTAGATTAGAAGAATAGATGGACACATAGAAATAAAGTTTTGATACTTTTCCGTTATACGAACTCAAGATATCGCCAATGTGAGCCAAACGCGAGTCAAGTCCCCAAGCTAAGCGAATGGCAAAACAAATGTCGCCAATGTGAACAAAACGCGAATAAAAGTCGACAAGTGAATAACGTGAAATTAATGAATTTGAATGTGAAATTTGATACAGTTTTGCATTTTTGGCGACTGTTCATTTTTTCCGACTAACGATTATTTGGCTATTTTTTCTTTGCTCCCGTATAACGGAAAAATATCAAATTATTTATTCATGATTACGATGTAACTGTTTTGAATGGCAACCAAAGTTAGTAATTGGGATCTCAATAAAGACCTGCCCATATTATTTGAATGGAAAATGAAATTGTGTGTGCTTTAAGCCTTAGTTAGGCATGGATGTCCAGTGTCGCTGAACTCAAGCAAGTAAAGCGTATTCAATCCCTAAAATGGAATTGCATGTATTTTAAGCCCTAAGTTAAATGTATTTATGTTGTGTAGTATGTATGCATGTTAATGGAATGATGTGTTTTTTTCATGGCTTCGAACCGGAACTGAACCGAAAACCGGAAAAAACCGTTATTTTGGTCGGAACGAAAACCGGAACTGAACCGAAAAAAATATCGGTTTATTTCGGTTCGATATATCTTTCAGTCATTTTGTTACTGTTACCAACTTATCAATATTTTCTAATTTAACGTCAACTTTATAATTATCATTACATGTATACTGCTTCTCCTATTTTGATATTCACTAGTATTTTTCAGTTTCGCATGAAACTACTTGTAGAAGACATATTTAATTCAGTTATTAGGATCCGAAATTGAAGACGAAGTTATCGAAATGGAAAATGAAAATTTCGAAACTAGGGATCACTTTGAAGATGGAGTATTTTTTTATCACAACTTTTCTTTTAATAAACTAATCGGAATAAGATGTGCTGCACATACATTGCAACTAGCAATTAAAAACTCTATAAAAAACGCCGATTTCAGTGAATTTATTTCTGATGCTAGGGGGTTGGTGAAAAAGCTGCGCATTCCATCTCTTATGTTAAAATTTAAAGACGTTAATACTAAAAGACCAATTTTGGATTGTCCAACTAGATGGAATAGTACATATAATATGTTAAAATTTTTATTGGAATGCAAAGATTTTAGATCATCTTTAGCGGAACATAATTTTGATTACTATTTTGAAGACAGTAAATGGGTGAAATTAAAATTAATTGTTGATACTCTACAACCCCTAACGGAAGCAACTTTGAAACTACAAAGTGAAGAATTAACTTTAAGCGATTTTTACGGAATTTGGACACATTGCAAAATAAAGTTACGAAATTTAAAAAATTTCTTTGCAGATATTTTATATAATCAGTTATCTAACAGGGAAGCATTGTTAATAGAAATTGATAGTTTAGTAGGAGCAGTTTATTTGGACCCGCGTTATCAAATTTTGCTTTCCACGTCACAAAAGGTACAGGCTGTGCAACATTTAAAGAATATTTGGAACAAATTACAATTTTTTGAAAAGTCCATTTCAATAGTAAACGAGGAAACAAAATCTTCTACTGAAAGCGATGAAAATGAAGACGATTTAGAGACTTTTTTAAAAAGTAAAGAATAGGCAGTAATGAAAACACATAGAACCTCTATTTCTACCGAGATTGACATTGAATTCATTTTAAATAATTTTGACAATGTACGAAGGCTTGATATAAAGCATAATATTTTAGATTTCTGGGAAGAGAATAAAATTACATATCCGCACTTGTATAAGATTGCAATGGTGGTTTTGGAAGCTCCAGCTACACAAGTTAGTGTTGAAAGAGCGTTTTCAGGTTTGAAATTTGTTCTCCGAGACAACAGAAGTAATCTCAGTGAAACAACGTTAGAAGATATATTAATAATTAGAGGCAATTTTCATATGTTAAATAAATAATATATTTTTTACATAATTATTGCAAGGCCAAGTGCACGATGTGAAAGTCAAACGACGAATGTGGGTAATCATGAACCTAGTTGTCAAATGCGATTTTGATAATGGATAACAATGCCAATGCTCGCCGTCCTCTGCTCACCGCTCTTATCGTGCCTGCTGTTTGTATCAATTCACATAGTGTACCAATTAAAAAAAGAATAAAATCTTCTAAATTTTGATAGAATTACATTTTTTGTTTATGATAGAATTATATTTTTAGTACAAATAAGAATATACATAAAATGAAATTATTCATTAGGAACTGAACCGAAAACCGTTATTTTTGGCGGAGCGAAAACCGGAACTGAACCGAAAACCGTTATTTTTGGCTGAGCGAAAACTGGAACTGAACCGATATTAATTTTTTAGTTGAACCGGAACGAAAACCGGAACAAAAAAAAATTACGGTTCGAAGCCCTGGTTTTTTTAGCCTTAAGGTGTTATAGGCGCTGTACATGAACAAGTAACGCTGTAAGTAACCATGAAGTGGAATTTTATGTATTTTAAGCCTTAAGTTACGCATGCAACCCAATGCCACCGTTTTATTCGCTGCCACGAGATTTGTTTGGGGTGCACACTAGCTATCTAATTAGATGACCTCTCCTTTGCTAAAAAAAGAAAAAGGAAGAAAATGAAATCTACAATCTCAAATTTCAAGATATTATGGGAGAACAGTATTATTTTAAGGTTTTAAGATTTTAAACATACCATTACATATATATATTAAATGTTATCAATGTATATGTTGTGCACTTTACCATTTTATTAAACAAAACTTTTCGCAATGTTTTTATCAATACTTTTTGCTATTGCAGATGAAACTTAAATCATTTCTAAAAATAATTATCTGCAGGTGTCTTTTCCGAAGTTGAAAGTTATGAAAGTAAAGTATTATTTATTATTAGCGCAATGCTTAAATTTTAACGGTACTTAGCTCCATTAGGGCTGATAAAGAGGATAGCAGTACAGAATGAATAGAATAAGGTTATTAAAATAATATTAATTGTAATATCTTTTTTAATTTGATACCTAGATATATTTTATTGAAAAAATCGTTATATCTAAGTATGCCTAAGAACTTTTATTGAAATTAAATATAATTATTGCTCCAAGAGAGCAAGATGGTCCTCCAAGGTGTTAGTAAATATTATGCCAGTTAAAAATAATGTTCACAAGCATCCAGATATCTTGGTAAATAACTTAGTTATTACACTATGAGTATTACGTACATCTGTTAAGCAATCATTTATGTTACTAAATATTGGATTTATATTAGAAAGGCATTAACAATAACAAAGTTTGTCCATTTAAGGTAGAATGTTTGCATGTATGCAGCAAAATAAAATTGGTAAACTATTTATATCACAGTGAATTCACTTACTAAATAAATGCATTCGTAAACAAATACATTTTCAACTTTTGCTCCCGAATCAAATAAAAAAATATATAGATGTATGTCTAGGAAATAACCTACAACAGCTCTTTCCCCTCTTAATGTATCTTTTGAAATGATTTACAAAATTTTAAAATACAGTTGATCCTGAGTATCCGGCCTAATGTGGCGAGAGAGGTGGCCGGTTAACAAAAAAGCCGGATAGGTCAGAATTCTATGAATCATTTCTTCACCCACCAATAAATACCCAGGAGACAAAGTTTTTATACCAAAACTCACTGTTATAATACTTATTTTCTCACTTATTGAATACTAAGCTCTCCATTTATGTCAACCTGAACGTAGCCTCGGCCCAGTGAGTCATAGAAGCACTTAAAAGTAAAGTGCCAAGTTAAAATAGAAGGCTGTGCACTGGTAGTTTATATACTGCACTGAATGTTTCAAGAATTTATTAGAGAAAAAATAAGTTAAAGAATATAAACTGTTGATATTTTAACATAAATTCTGTAATTTCTCAAGTTAAATGTAGGAAACATTAATGTAAAGGCCTAGTTTTAAAAGAAATGGCCCGAAGTAATTTTATTTTTTAATGATAAATGATTATACAGATATGAAAAGATAACCTGAAAATGTCAGAATTTTCAGTTTTTAGGTTTGAAAAAAGTTTTTTATAAATAACTTAATAGATGACTTGCTTTTCTCACTTAATTATGAAAAAGAAAACTAAGCCGAATGGTAGCTAATTGGATACACAGAGGTATCCTGTATTCGATTTGATAGTACAATTCTTGGCCTTAACATATGCATTTTATGAAAACAATTAATAAAAAGAATAATAGTTATCTCATGTAAAAATTCAACCTGTTATAATGATCGAGACAATTCTAATTCAATTTTCCTCTCTTATGTATTTTTTATTGAAAAATTCATTGATTGCGCCAAAATTTTCTGCCAATCACTTTCAGTTTTCCACTCTGTTTATCATACTTCGTTGTAGAGGGAAAAAATAGTGGAAAATTGAAAGCGTTGTCAGACTAAAAGAATTATGCACATATTAACACATTTCTCTTTAACATATTATTGAACTAAAGAGTGATGTTTCTTTTTATTTTTTAGAACGTGTGTCGTGAGCTGTGGTGCGTATCTGGATTGTGGGCATCAGTGGCTCATCCTGCTCTCGAAGGCAGCTCTTGTGGAACTGGAAAAGTAAGAAGAAAAAAAAAAACGATAAATTTGATTTCATTAAATTATAAATGAAATGACTTACCAGGTTAAAGTTAATAATTCATGAAAAGGTAAAATATTTTAATAAATATTTATAGAGATTTAATTAATTTAATACGAAAATAATAATTCTTTTAGAAAAATTATAATTGGTTATTAAAATTATAATAAAAGTATTTCTCTAAAAAATATTCTAGAATGCATAACTTAAAAATTAGCAATTAAAACTAGATGGAATTATCGTCTGCTGAAAACTGAATGAAGGTTTTTGTCTGAAAATGTAAAAAGCTGTTAAAAGGGAATGAAGAAGGAAATTTATTTATGCAAACAAATACGTTATTACTGGCGTAACATTTTGATTCACTGCATGTTTTTTCTTTCCCCCTCCCCCTTTTTTTTGCAAACGATTATTTTCCGTTTCGTTTCTTTCTTTTATTTTTATGAAATCTTTTTTTCTTCAAATACATCACTATTGTCATGATTTGAAAGATTTGAGATATTCGACTTGCGATTGTTCTAGATGATCACTGTGATTTATTTCAAATCGTTATTTATTTATGAAAATATAAATCCCGTTATATCGATAATATATGCGATAAATTTCAAAGTTATACGGTATAAATTTTAAGAATGTAAGAACTTCCGTAAACTTTCTAAATTATTCCGAAATTCTGGCAACAGTTAATCTCATAAATTAAACATGAATCTCTCAGATGTATAATGATGTTTCGTTTAATTCACGTATATTCCAATAAAAAGTGTTCAGCTATATGTTTAATCAAAATGATATTTCGCCAAACAAACATATTAGTAATAACAGAAATCGCAAGAGTTTCTATTTTATAAAAGCTAATATTTCATAACTTGTATTTGTTATTAAAATAAACTAGATGCCTATAATAACCAGGATTCTATGTGCACGTAACTTGCACTTACAATCATAAGAAATAAAATGAGGGTTTATAAAATCCTTTTTTTAAACATGGGTAATTCTTTTCAGAAATTCAGTTAGAAGATTAACTAATTTGAAATTTATTCAAATTTTGGAGTTTTTAAATCAATAACGTAGAGCATTTTATCGCATGGAAATCATTTTCATATTATCTTAAAATTAAGATTTTTTCTTTTGTCTACGAAGTTCATTTTATTAATTAATTTAAGGAAGAATTTCTCATTTAAAAAAAATCAAAATAAACCAGGATTTTTTTAAATATTACACTTTTAACTCATACTCTAAAAAGTAAATGTTTTAAAATTTTTCTTATTTTGTCCTTTAATGTTTAATAATATGGAACCTCGAAATTAATTTTTTTATCATATCCATTATTATATTTATCTATTTATAATTTATTCATAGTATATTATCAATTATTAGTAATATATTATCAATTAATAATACTCATAATATTTATTATTTTTGTCTGTCTATCAATTATTCCTAATTATATTTACCAATTTTTTGTCATATTATAACTATATTTAAATACACAAAATTTGAGTATAAGTTTAACAGGAGATGAGTGAAAACGATTAAAACGATAACAAAATTCCATCTTTCCGAGAATGAAATAAAATAAATTATGTAAAAATCTATGATGGAAACTAAAAACTAAAATGTTTTTCGTTGCATTCCATTAAAAAAACATAGAATTTCTAGTAGACAAAGAAACCGATCCACTTCTTACTAATATAAAAGCAACTGTTATTGTGTGAATTTAAATGTGGTTCTCTGCATGATAGTGACAAGACTGTGTGTTTCCGCTTTACAAGATAGATCATTAGATATAAAGTTACTAAATATTTATATCATTAGATATAAAGTTACTAAATCAAATACAAATACATTTAGAAGGATAAGAATGTTCAACTCGATACTATTTGCTTAACATTTTAATAATAAATTTCTTATTAAAAATTAAGCGAAATTTTGAAGCTTTGTCCCGACAACTGCTAAAAATATTAAAGCATGAAATATATTTTACATGATCATGAGTTCAAGATATAAACTTTTTAATAATACCGATTTAATTACTTTAAATTTAAGGAGTACGTAACACTAGAAGATTTTTTTCATAGTAGGTCATTAGTATATGTTTAAACTGATTTCAGTGATTAAAAATCATATTACACTCTTTAATTATTAACATTTAATGTGTTAATCAACATATTTTTTGAAACATGATATCTTATATTCTAATTTGTACAGGCATAAAATTCTAGAAATGATGCCTAATATTAAACTTCATGTTTCCTGTTTCAATCAATCCGTGTATATATATATATATATAATATAGCGAGTGTTTTTCTGCAATTTTAATTATTAAGCAGCTATTAAAATATATTTCTATAAATATAATTTTGATTGGACCACAAAACCTCCATTGTTTTATATAGATTATTTTGCGATATAAATAATTGTATTTGGTAAAATTTTTGTTGAGTTATGATTGTTTGAATGGAGCAGCATAGTAAAAAAATATCATTCTTCATAAAATGAGTTTTAAAAAAATTCGAAACTAGAGCTTTTAGTGTAAGGACCTCAAGAAAAATCCTTATAACTCAAGAAATATTCAGATTTTTGACAACATTTTAGCATCGTTTGAAAGCTAAAGAAACAGAAAACATTTTGAAGCAATAATAAATTATTCAACATTGTGAACGATTTTCGAAATTTCAAGTGACTACATAACTACATACACTTTAAATGAAAATAATAATAATAATAATAATAAAGGATGTCTGTTTTTAGAGTATCAGCGGAAAAGATTTGATATTAGTTGAATATTAATCTCCTTTAATTTTAAATTAAAGTTCGAATTTTATTTGAGATTATAAAGAGATACTTAGGACAATGAAGAGAACGATTTAAGATTTCTAAAATGATACGTGCCAAATGTCTATGAAAATGTGAAGTTTGCATGCGTCCTAGTCAAGGAGTAGTATGTCTACCCTGTGATATGGGCATCTCTGGGTTCGAGTCCTGGTTTGGATATGGTTGATCTTTCCTCTGTGTCTGTGTGAAGACTGACAGTTGAAGGAGTTCCCGCGTCATCAGACGCTACCTCCTATAATGGCGACAGGTAGACGAATTTGGACCTTGCTTCAGGTGACTGGCATGGACTGCCTTCTCTCATGGACTCTCTGTGTCTGTGTGGTGAGTGAAAGAGCCTTTCTATAAAAACGAGTAGCGCAACAGAGTATGTGAATGTCATCTTCATATGATCTAGAAGTCAGGCTTCTGCCTTAGGTGCTTAGGGGGTCTGCACCTTCAGAGGCTACTGCACCTTTCTTTCCATTGTAATGCGAACACGACATCATCATTAGTGTGAAGCTTAGAAATGCTTTGATGATGCCAAAACTAGGTGTAAAATATCCAATTAAAAATTTTAACACTCATTAATTCCACCAAACATCTGGTAGGGTAAAGACGACAAGCTTAAATATAATTTTGTCTTGGTATGATGATTCTACTATAAATAAGAGAACCAGGAAAGGCTTACTTAAAGACCTTTAACCGTCCATACACCAAAAAAATGTATTTCAACCTTGAAATTTTTTCATTGCTAGCACTAAATGTTTCCCAAACGAGAATTAATTATGATTTTACGGTCCTCGACCTTGCAGCAGTTGCTGTTAATTGTCTTTTTGACCCCATGAGAAATCGCCCATTACTCACCTGTTGCACCCATCCTCTGACTTGTAATTTTGGACTGCCCACTGAGAAAGACTCTACTGGAGATTTCCTCCTTCATTCTCTGGTCTGGAAAGGAACGCTTCTTTATTTTTTTTATTTATTTTTAAAGATTTGATGATCTCTTCCTCTTCCAAACTGTTAGTGGGACTTGCCTTAAAAGCGATCGCACTTTAAAAGAAAATGGAATTTGTGATGTTGATGTGTGAATTGCTTAAAAACACTATGCAAAAACTGTTACTAAATCGCCGTGTAATAAGATTCTGATTAAATTATCAATTTAATTTGCTGGTATACAAAGTGGAAAAAAATGAATTCTAATCAGAAGCGGGTTTTGAATTAGACAGCTGCCTAAGGTCGCCGAGAGGATCAATTTAAAATTTTATTTCCCTATTTTCAAAATAAATTAGCATGTATAAAATATAAATTTTATGAATGATAAAATGTTAGGATAATATAAACATTTAATCAAGTATAATTAATTAAACATGTTCCTGTCTGTTTCATTATGCTGAATTAGCTATAAGACTATTTACGAAATAGAGCAAATTCCCAAAGGGTTGATTATATGCTAATTTGTCTGTTTTTGTAAATATTAATGCTGTAACTAAAAAAATATGATGGCTGAAATGCATGAATTTGTGCATGTGATTTCTTACGTCAGTTTGGCGATTATTAATATTTAGCAACAGAATGGATGATATTAGATAGAAACTTTAGGAACTTTGTTTATAGGACCAGTATTGGTGGGGAATTTTAAATGCTTGAACTGATCATTTAAAATTGGGCTTGAAATGAGTTCAAAATGTATATTAAATTATTTTTAGTCTGCTATGAAACTAAGTTCAAAGCATGCGAAGTGGTGAAAGTACAGGGCTCTTTAAATCTCACTAACTCAAATGGCCATAGTGGGTAGGGTTGGGCTAAAATTTATAAAGAATACCGGTCCAAAAGTTCAATACTGGTATTTGGTATTTTTTAGATCTTAATATCGGGATACCGGTTTCAATACCGGCTGTAGAAATTTTAGAAAAGAAAGAAAATGCAGATGAGTCTTTGTTTAATGCGCCAGTTTTATTAGAGATAGTAAATATCACAAAAAATAATTTGTAACTTATAAATTATAACAGTATATAAAGAATCACAAAAAAAAGTAAAGGAACATCTTGTTTATTTAAATCACAAAAAAGTGTAAACATCACTATTCAGTCTGTGGTACTATTACAAATATTTTACTATTTGAAATGTGATCTTAACACGTTGACTGCCAACTACGTGATAGCTCGTAGATTGCGTTTTTGTTAGGACCAAACCATCTATGTTATTAGATGACACCTTCTATACTACAATTAAAAGATAGCAAAGAAGGGGCCATCTAATTAGACAGATGTCCTGATATCAGACGAGGGTAGTGGTAGCAAACGTGTTAAAAAGCATAATGCATCAATTGCACTGAGCTTAAGCCTGGAATGTAATTTTGAGCAAAAATTACCAAATGTCGAAAACGCTTTTTTGGCATCTAAACTAGGTATCGATACTGTTAGCAATGCACGGTATACTTGGCTTAGTATTTACCTCCCAGTCCCTCGTCCTTAGTTAATATACGATACGAATATCAGACTACGAATCTTGTGTATGTGCAGTATCCCTCGGAGCTGTAATAGGATAAGGAGACATAAAAACAAAAACATATCTATCCTATTTTGCTATGTTTGCGATGCTTGAACATATTGTGAAGACAATTTTAAAAAATGTCTAGCAAATATCGAAAAAACTGTATTTCAAATCGTGAATACCGGTATTATGAAATTGTACAAATGGCCAAAATACCTGTATTCGGTTTCCCGATATTGAAATCCCTAGTTGGTGGCATCCCATTGGTCCAAATGTTATGTAGTTTTAACCATGGGTATTTCAATTATTATCTAATCAATTATTTAATATAATACAGTACAGTTATTAATACAGTTAATATATACAATATAGTTTCATAGTAGTCAATACAGTTATCTAATCAATTATTAAATAAAAAGTGAAGCAAAAATTAATTAATTTTTTAAGTATATGGGCAAAAGATTAGCTAAATTCGGGGATAAGAGTATGGAGCTCTACAATAGCTCAAAACCTGACAGGGCTTTAGTTTTTAAAAACATATCTTCCACAAGGATTGAAAACGTTACTTTCTGGACAAAGATTTTTTTAAAAAAATTACGTTATCGAGTTCTAAATGAATAACACATTATTTCGCTATTTTATTGGATTTCATGATATTTGGAAGCATTACACAACACGCGATCTATTAATTTTTATACATTGATTAGTAACATTTTGTATTAGATGTGCACGGCATACATTCTAATTTTTATTTCTTCATCCGAATAATATAGTTATAATCACAGTTGAAGACGAAGTTTCAACTGTGAAGTTGAAAGTTGAAGTTTCAGTTGAAGTTTACTATGTCGCTGTTAAATACACCGTAGAGAATCATTTAAAAAAAGATTTGTAGTTATAGAAGTTCAACAGTATAATTCATTCAGGAAGCAATTTTCAGTGAAAATGATACACTTCTCCACATAATCGAGCTGCCGGCATTTTTTTCTCAAACTAACTGATGATAAATTATTCATTCATAATGGCTTCGCCTCTTTGCTAACCTTATCTCACTCCATGTGATTACTGTCTACGGACGTCTTTAAATATTGTACCTATATCGTAAAAGCCTTTCATTTCATTTCTTTAATTATTATTATTATTATTTCAATTTAATTAATGGCAAGCCCATCATCTGAAATAGTTGTTCAGATTTCGTATCATTTACACTAGTAAAACTAGTAAACTAGTAGTAACCTCTAAGTTGGTAAAATTTAATTTAAATAACCGTGAACTTTCCAACTTAGCTGGAACAGCTTAGTAAACTTGGATATTCTAAAATTTAACATTGATAAAGAATATTAATTGGTACTTTTCCGTTAGGCAGGCGCATCGAGAAATCGTCAAATAATGTGGAATTCCGCCAAATTTCCGCCTGTATTGTCAATCGCTTCGCTTGGCGTCTTAGCATGTGTTTAGTTCACATTGGCGACAATTTGAGCCCGGATAACGGGAAAAGACCAATTCATTAATGTAATTGATATTTTTGTACTTTTTCCTTTATCTACAGCCATCTCTTATTCTTTTTGTATTGTCTTTTAGCACTGCATCCAAGGAAAATGTAAAGAAGCAACAACCGTCTCATCGTCGCCTTCTAATGCAGAGATAGTGGAAGATATGAAAGGGGCCGTAGCGGAATTCTTGGACAAACTCAAATCAGCATTTCACCTTCTAGTTTCTTGAAAATCACTGAGCTTATAGATTTTAGTCAATATAATTTATCACTTTTATACCTTCACGATGTCTTTCAATAAATCACCAACTATTTTTTATGTACATTTGTCTACCTTTTCTTCAAAATTAAATTCATGAGCAGACAATGACAACTTAAAGAGTTTATGAAAATTAATACAATATATCATATGGTTATACCTACAGGATGCTCATAAATAAACGTTCCAGCATTATAGGACAGTTAAAAGAAAACGAAACAGAGTATAACCGTATTATCAATAAGAAATAACTAACGGGAGTAGTTTCCCCATAAATTTCTTGTGTATTCAAATAAAGATGTTATCCAAGAGAATATCTTCCATGGCACTGGTGTGCAATGGTTACGAAATATGAACCTTTGGAATGGCTTAAGCATTTTTAATCCATTTATTGCGTCAACTTTGACGAGTTTTTTGGCTATTGTTCCTAACATTAGGTTAATACATTAAAGGCGGGGATCTTGACGAAAGTATGCAAGGTAACGCGGATCAAATCGTAGTATTACGATTCCCGCCTTTATTGTGTTAATAGTATCCGAAAATATAATAATTTTTTTGGACAGGTTTCTTCAAACAAAAATTCAACACTGAGCTACAATAGTAGCTGTAACATCATTCACCAAATTTTATGTATTTAAGTCATTGCGTTTTTGAGTTACCATGCTTATATGTTTTTGAAAGTAAAGACTGACAAACAGTCAATCCGTAGTTGGATTTAACTTTTTCTATCAGCTTTCATGCAAAAAATGTCATATAGCACCATCTCGGACCCGATTTCTCCTTGGTAAAACTGAGTTAAGTTCAAAAATATATGTAATGATAGACAGACTGTAAACTGAATTCTATAATATTTCGAATAACATGTTAAACTAAGAACATTTGTGGTTTTTTTAAAACTTAATAACTAGTTCATACGTAGATAACATTGGAAAATATTCATTTGTAATTAGTATGCGATTTGTATATAAATATATCAATATCAAGAAAAAAAAACACCTTGCCAAGTGGCGCTTAGTTTTCCAGATATTTTAATTAGTATGAGAATATTTATGGGTAAACAAATTCGATGCGACATGCATGATGAAAAACAGGAAGGTTTTTCCTAGTTAAGAATTGATGATAGCACAAAATATTCTTCATCATTTTTACGAAAACTTTGCAATATTGTCCGGCATTCAGAATAATGATTAACAGCGTGAAGATAATGTAAAATATCTTGTGCTGATAAAGCAAGCATATATTTATATATATAGCTCCTAATATTTCATTGTACATTACTCAAACTGCATACATAGAGGGTTACTATCATTACTAGTTACAGAATATTTTTAATAGATTCCCTCAAAGCCTTTCTTAACACGTTCAATGCCACTACCCACGCCTGGTATCCGGGACCATCTATCTAATTAGATGACCCCTTCTTTGCTATTTTTTAACTGTAGTAGAGAAGGTGTCATCTAATAATATAGATGGTTTGGTACAATTACATATTATTTGTAACGCACAGGCGTGCCAGTTTAGCAAATGTATTAAGGAATGTTAATGACCGACAGTGACAAGCAAATTACAAAGCTATGCATATTGTTGTATAGCTAGCTATATTTAGAGTAGAAATAAAACTAAAATGGTTTGACAGATGGTATATGTCCAAAAAAGGAAGAGTCACTTTCGACTTTATTCCTAATCCGGAAATTAAAATAAGAAGATACCATCCACTGATAATCCAAATAATATCTGGACATGGGAGATTTCCTGCATATTTCCAAAGATTTGGAAGAACGCAGGAAAATAAAGGCATCTGTGGAGAAATTGGTACGGATTACCACTATTTAATGGAATGTATGGAGATCTCAGAGTTAAGGAAGGACCTGAAGATTGTCAATAATGATTTAAGTATAGTAATGATGGTACCAGGTCACCTCCAAGCCCTGAAGGATATGATGTTAAAGATGGATAGTTTCATTCCAACTGTTTGAGAGTGTGCAAATGGGGAGAAAGACAGCTATTGACTACCCCGAAAGGAATGTTGGTTTGACGGATTCGGTCCATGTAAAGTTGGACAATACTTATTCAGCAGTCGACCACAACAAATCCTGTCGATACTGCTACGTTCAGTGGTGGCGGGGTGGTCGGCTGTATGCAAGAAGAAGAAGCTATATTTAGAGTACAGCTATTTAAATGTCATGATTTCCAAGCTGTGATACAACAGTGCCATAGGAAACTATCGCACCAGTCGTTTGCAGGATAAATTCTTGATTCAGATCGAACATGTTCCATCCTGTAATCAGTACCTTATTTGGGAATGTATCACTGGCAGTCAACAATAAAAAACGTATTGCGTCTTCTTTCTCATCAGTCGGCCAGGACATTTTGGAACATTTTCGATGAACAGTTCTTCCTATTCGCACGGATGCCTTGTGGACATTGACAGATTGAAAACTCAATGCAAAGAATGCCACAAAGGCTATGAAAACGATTACAGAATTGATCATCACATAGCCGGAACGAAATTCATGAGGAGCAATTCTAATCAATAACGTAACAATAATAAATATGAAAGATATAATATAAGTATACAGAAGAAACAGCAACAAAGACAATGCGTTTTCCACTTCGTCGATACAATAAACCACTTGGGAGGAAAGATTTGTATACGTGTTATATAATGAATTTATATCTGATTTTCTTCTCAAATTTTTTTCAACATTTTGAATGGTAGTTGTTAATATCTTGTAAGTATAATAACAAAGTCCAGCGGCATATCCTGGCATAGCATAGAGTTGCTGGTTCAGAAACAGATTGATAATCAAAACAGGCATGATACCCCAATCATCTTGAAAATGAAATCCGAATAACAAATTAGTCTGAGTTACTTTGGCTCCTTTCTTAGTCATGGCTAACAGTGTTGATTTTGTGTATAAAATAGTTGGTATTACCCAACTAACAACAAACGCAGACATTAAACTTGTGCCATACCATTTGATGTTGCGTTCAGTCTCCAGATTTCGATATAAAATGAAAACATTTCGAAGCGTTTTGGCGATAGAGTGTCTTTTGACGGTTAAAATTAGGCGAATGGACAGACTGCACAAATCGCCACTGAGAGCAGCAATCAAAAATCCAATTGGAGCTCCTTCGGTTTGGTAAAACGCCAAGAATAAATCAGTGCCTATAACATAAATTAAAAAGACTACAATGAGAGTATCCACTATTTTCGATATATTTTTCCGGAATTTCGATTCATCTTCAGAATAAGGTAGAACAACGCAAATTGAATAGAATGACTGCACTATCCACTTTAAAGGTATGGAATTTCTCTGGCTTTGCATTATTATTAAAATCTGAAACGGTTCAAAAATATGTCTGTGCCGCTGGGAAAAAACCCTAATAAGAACCCGAACCACAGAGTAAACAAGTTTTTAAACTTGAATGAAAAGCTATTGCTTTAAGAATATAGAATGGATTGCAACAAAGGATTCAATTATTGTATTCATCAAAACCGATATTTGTTAATTAAGTGGCTGTGTTCTGAGGCGTAACAAATACCAAGGAAAGTATTCATTAGCTTCACAATTGAGTCACGAGATGGAGTAATAAGCTTTACAATATAACAACAAAATGAATTTTAGTAATTAATGGATATGCCAAACGGGTAATTAGCTGGGATATCCCTTTATATAAAGTATTGTCTTGCAGAATCAGGTGGGATTGTTATTTAACAAATAGGTGCGCGGAGTTACATTCAATGTTGAAAACAATTCATTTAATTTACTTTTTCATTTGTGTTTAAACACACTGTTTTTTACATTAGGTTTGCAGTAATTTATCAAAAGTTGCTTTATTTCCCTGCAATAATAATTGGTTACCATCTGCATTTATAAAAGAAAGTATCTGAGAGCAATTGTTCTATAGAATAGATAATTAGATCTAAAGAAAATAAAAATGTGCAAAACGAAAATTGAGGGAAAAAAAATCTAATTGATTAGATATTAAGAAAAATGTTGACGACTTTCGTTGACATCGGAAATGACAAAATAATAGCACAAATTTAATATTTGTTTGTAAAATGGGGTATAATTAATCTTTTTACTTTCTCATAGAGATCAAATTCGAACTCGAGATTTTGACGAAACTACACGTTTTAGATCTCCCTGAATTAGTAAAACTCTTTTTTTTTTGGGTAAACGCCAGTTCATGGAAAAAAAAAATTACTTTGATTTAGATGAATGAAATTTGGTATATAGAGTTTGTACAAAATTCATAGATTTCTATCAAATTTTGAGCAAAATTCGTTCAGCGGAAGTCTTGCTGTTCGGCCGATCGAATATAATTCAATAAGATAAATACAAAATGAATAGAGCTAGGAAGATAAAAATTCAATACACAGAATTAATATCGGTAGTTTAAAGATTTAACAAATTATGAAGGCCACGGTAGCCTGGTTGGTAGAGCATCAGTCTCATAACCGAAAGGTAGCGAGTTCTATCCTCGTCTCGACCAAAGACCGCCGTGCTGGCTAATGGCAGTTGGGGTATGTTTAAATATGTCGTGACTGCAAAGTCCTCCAAGTTCCGATAACAAAACGATACCTCTGGGGGTACTGAATAAAGGATGAGTCGGCCTCTGATTTGGATCTAAATTCTGACTTGCCGATGGATGAATGAGTTCGACCGTCCCCTAAAAAAGGGTTGTATCGTGTGTGTTCCAGCAAAATCGTATTTTTACCTTAATGGTGCTCGTTAACAACGAAAGGAGCACACACCGTAATTCGAAAGAGTTCCGCTCATTCGGGCTTTGTTTAATCAAGTGGCATTAGATCCACCACCACAAATTATGAGCCAAATCCAATAGATGTTTGACCTTCCGTCTGTTTACATTCAGCAACACATAAATGCGATAGCTCTAAAATGTTATGACTTCAATATATCATATGTGATAAAATATTTTGTAACTAGAATTCTGCTTTTGTGTCAAATTTTGATTTCAATCGGTTACGAAAAACGTGTCCAGAACACAAATACGATTCTCGGATACTATTAACCGCATGCCAAAAATTATTCACATGATTAAAATGTTTAGTTTAGTTATATTAACTTCCCGTTTTAAAGCAACATGAGGGCTATTTTGGGACGGATCTCGAAATTTTGAACCAAGATCAGATGACGAGGACGACACCAGAACTGGCACCACCCTCTTCACACCAGCGGGAGGACGTTTGGCCTGACAGATTTAACCTGCAAGAGACCCCCTCACACGACGGTTCTTCGGTGGAATCGAGTCTCGAACCTGAAACCCTCCGACTCCGAGACCTTACTACCAGGCCACCGCGGCAGGTGTTTTTTTGTTTTTTTTTTTCCCCTCCGAAAATTTATCAAAATGTAAGAATCTGTCCGTCACTCTAGCCACCAAGCCACAGACTTCTAGTGATTAAAGTGATCACGGAGAAAGAAAAAGACCGTGATTATGTATCCAAGTAAAAATGTTTGGTGAAGATGAATTGTGCCAATGCGTAGGCTGAATTCCGGATCGAACTCGCGATTTTCCGGTTTGCAGTCGAGTAACTTATCCACTGCACAAAAGTGACCACTGATGTTTAGTGGCAGTTACTGGCTTATTAAGATGCCCCCACAAATGTAAATGGCTTTAAATTCAATTCAACAATATTTATTGTTGAATATTATGGAGGAAAAAAAAATACAAATGTAAGAAATTATCAGAAAAAATTTGTATGATGTTTACATTGGTGTTATTAAAAAGTAATTTTATAAATTTTAAAATAATGAAAAAGTTATTAATTTTTTTTTTTTTTTGAGAAAGGATATTTTTGGCAGTTATCACAGAGAAACGCCATAAATTCGAGTAATTTTTAATTATTTAGTTTTAAAAGGAATCGCAAGTTCATTTTGCAGATTTCATCAAATAAGATTAAAAATAAACTGCTTAGAAATTACATTGTTAATTAGTTAAGTTGCTGAATTGAAAGTGAATCTTTTTAATTTAATATTTTTTAGAGTGCCTTGATTTGCAGTTTAATTCCAGCTTTTAAATAAATGACACGAAATTGTTTTTTTGATATCCTGAAACTTTTAGTTATAAAAGGCGGAAAAAACTGAATTTATAATGATTATTAATAATCAGGTTGATTTACAGGACAAGTTATTTATAATTCAGAGAATAATGATAGTAAAAACAGATAAAAATAGATAGTAATTCAGAGAAAAATGATAAATAGCATAACTTCAAGAAAAACCATTTATTTTTTGATTAAAATTTTCATAAATAAAATATTAAAAAAAATCTGACAAGGGACATCAATAGGTTAGCAACAACACCAAACAAATACACATTAAATATCACCCAAATATTTCACACAATGAGCACTGTGAGAAAAGATAATTTTTAAAAAGATTAATTCATAAATCCATATTTTTTAAAAAATCAGTTTGAGTTTAAAGTATAAATTTATGTTACAAACAAAAACAAATTACAGTGTTCATAAAAAAATATATAGATATACATACTTAAACAGATAGCATTATTTCCAAAATTGAATTATTGAAACATGATGCTACTACATACAGTGTCATATGTAATATCTGATGGATAAATTAAATGGCAGATTCAATTTATAATATTCAATTTATATTCAGAATGGATATTTGCAATAAAATTTACTTTTGTTAAAGTGCATATACAATTTTGACGGACTTAGTATATTAACAGGTCTACCAATTACAAATAAAGAGTATACCATTTCAAATATTCAAATCCGCAATGTACTGAAATACCATTTCATCATGTATTATATCAATTCTAGATTGAAATAATATAAAATACCATTTCATATAATATTTATTTCCACAAGAAAAAACAATGATAAATTTATTTTTAACTTAATTTTGAATGAAAATTTAAAAATTATACAGTATATGAAACATTGAATAAATTTTGTTCCTTAAAAATACCATCCAACAGTTCTTAATTTTGGGGAAGAAAACTGAGAATTGTTTATTTCTGGGTGGTAATGGTATATTTCTGAGAAAATAAACAAACAAAAATATTTTCAAAATCCGATTTCATAGGAACAAAAATGGAAAATCTCATTTTTCAAGAAAACTAAGATTAGAATTCTGTAAAAAGTTATTATGTTTGTTAGGCAAAAAATGTAACATTATTTCTCCTTGATTAAAAGAGAATATTTAAGAAAAGAAATTACATATGCAATTTCCTATTTACTTCAAAGAATTTTTATGATTATCAAAGCTATTCTGAATTAGATATAGTTCACAAAAATGTTATTCAAAATTCTTTACCCTGTTTGACCATGCTCTTAAATATTACAATAAGAATTAATAAGAAAAAATAAGTTATGAAACAATTGAAAATTGTTTTATTTTTAACATTAAGAAAATTAATGCGAGGTCACAGTATAATTTAGGCTAACAATAAATTAATTACTATGCACAATGGTATTTTTCAATGATGGAACATGAGTTAATCCAATTATAAATTATTCACAGTTAATTTTTCTAAATGAGGAGTTTTAACCAATGGGAAGGGAGGCCTTAAAGCTAGTATTCATCAAAAATCAGCATGCTTAGGAAAAAAAAAATGTTTGAAAAGTTAAAAGATGAATGAAAAATAATTTTAATCAAAGAACCTTCACATAGCTTTTTAAAAATAAAACAGCATTGCAGTTCTAAACAGTTAAAAATCATTCTTTTAAAATGCCATTTCCCCCCCCCCCCTCCAAGTAAAGATAGATTAAAATATTTTTAGAATTTCGATATACTTAAATAATATTTTTAATAATCAAATTAATAATTTTATTTGATTATTAAAAATATTATTATTATTAAATTATTATTATTAAAAATTAAATTAATTAATAATCAAATTAATTAATTTAATAATCAAATATACTTAAATAATATTTGATTTTATTTATTAATTTAATTTACTGATAACTAAGCAACTAATTACGATATTTTTTTGTGCAATATGAGAGATTGAAACATCAAAGTTTCTAATTTACTGCAAAAATTATGAGAATATAAGTAACGGACATAACTGCACATAAAGATTGATAACTTTGGTTGCAAGTATAATTTCAATGGCTCTCAAAAAGGTTAACATAGCACTTAGTTCATTAAATTTGAATGAATTTTATTAGAAAAGTTATTATAATAATATGAGAGCAACAAACAGTCCTCGTATCCTGTAAGACTTCATTGATCACACAATGTTTTCCCACCAAAAATGGCAGAGGACAGCTTGACGATGAGACAGCAAAACATACCACTAACACATTATTTTATGTTTTATATTAGCTTAGTAATATCTTGTTTTTGCAATCCTCATTAATATTTGTTTAGTGCTATATTAACTCACTGATCACATGATGCTTTCCCACCATAATTGGCAAATGAGAACAGTGAGACATACCATTCACACTCATGTATCGTTTTATATTAGTTTAATAATGTTTTGTCCTAGTAATCTCAATAAATACACTTCACATATTAACGTGGATCATTGTCTTTCCCCCCAATAACATTCTTTTTTGTATTTTTTTTTCAAAGTTACCAAATACCAGTTAATCTAATAATGTTATAATAATGAAATGGAGCCAACTGATGTTATAGGATAAGCATCATTTTTTAAAAAAGAATACACAGCAGATCATTGTGGGAGCAAAGAGATAGAATTTGACAGCACATCATAAGACAACATGTACTTAAATGATATGCACAGTCATATGAACAATGCTGTTGGGTGAATTACTTCTTTCAAATGATTATACTAAGTACACTAATGACAATTCTATGCACCTAAGTGACTAGATGTTATAAGGAAGTGAACACTTTTGGCACATAATAAATAAAATTTGGTACATTTCATAGACAATTTGAAACAGGAAATAAGAAATCATAAAGTAAATAGACAGAAAAATCAAAAAATTATTGTGAAATTATTTTCATAAATTCACATTTTGCAAATGTTTAATACCTATAGTTTTTGAGAATTTTTAAAAAACATTTTAAGAATATTATTACATTTATTTCAGTTTCTTTGTAGTAAAAGATTGAATGTAAATATTCATGGCAAAAACTAATTTGCAATAGAATTAAGGAATAGGGATTACAGTTCAAAATAGCAGTTTAATGCTAATTATTGTGGCTTTATATTTTATGCTCAGCTGATACAACTGCTTTAAGTACAACAGCTGTAACCGTAACTGTTTTCCTCGGCCCTCTAGCGGCCGCCGCAATGAACAATCAGTCCTTGTCTTGGTTTGTTTAGTTTAGTTTAGTTATATTAACGTCCTGTTTCAAAGCAACACGAGGGCTATTTTGGGACGAACCTCGTAATTTTGAACAACGGTCAGATGACGACAGTCCTTGTCTTGGAAGTGAGCATATAATTTAGTCCCCGAGTATTATTTTAATGCATATGTGTTAAATATTATTGCCCAAAATAGTTATATATCTATATATTCATTCGTTATGAGGAACTTAACAGAAAAAAATGCCTTTTAAAAGAAATATATAATTTTTATGGCAACTGACTGTAAGTAAATACACTTTTATAATTAACTTTAAATTATAAAATTTTTTTAAAAAAAAAGCATTTAGTGCTACTTTTAAAGCAAGTAGTAAAAATAATATTTAACAAATTTTTATAATATTGTCTTTAATTCACATAACTTTAAGTTTTTAGATATAAGACAAATTTATTGATGATTTATTCATTTTTTTTTCAGAACAGGAGATGAAAATATATGATGAGCAAAATAGGTGGAGAATATCAATACAGTAGTATTATAAAGATAAACAAAAGGTCTAGGCATAAAAAATACAAGATTTTTGCATGACAGTCACCTCATAATTTAAGATAATGCATTTTTTGAAACTAACAGTTAAATAAATACTAATAATAGAGAAATCTAATAAAAAAATTCAAAAGATAATATTAAAATCAAAAAATTATAAGGAATCACATCAATTGTTAAGTCTTCATTTGTAACTGATAGTTGCAAATCAGTCATTTGTAAAAAAAAGGAACATAACATAATATGATTTAATCATGAAAACTAAGGAGTCATATCACATAAAAGTTGAAATATGATGAGTAATTAGGGGAAAAAATTCCTAACTTCAAAACAATAAAACTTTTAGAACAACCACTTTAAATTTCCTTCAAAAGAAGGGATATAATGTTTATAGTTTCAAATCCTCAAGTCAACCCTTCACAGAGGTAATATGATATAATTTAATGATTTCGCATTGGATGGAAGAAAAAATGTTAAAAAAACATCAGATAAGATGTCTAAGTAGACAAAATTTTACCACCAATATTTGATAACTTTTATTCAAGGAGTGAGTCATGTTCTCGAAATGTGTGGACTGTAGGATAAGTTTCGAACTTAAGTCGCCAATCATAAACCAGTTTTTGTACTTTGGTACAAATTGTTACAGGCTCATTATATAATTGGCCCGCATTTCCATCTGTGATGTAGTATGAAGCAGTGGGGTGAAGACTCTGTCGCAAGTAAAGTTGAGACTGCTGCCATGCCTATTGATAAAAGAAATAGAAATTAATTAAAGATAACTGACAATATAATTAAAAAAATTAAATTGTAAAATTGGCAAGTTTAAATGAATTAAAAGTTGTATATTCTCTATAAAAGAATTTTGCTATGACTTTTGAATAAAGCCACCTGATGTCCATATTCAGCATTCCGAAGATTTTTAAATTCACAGCACATTTTGAAGGAAAAATCAGTAGTAGTCTGCAAGAAACCTTTTAATAAAGATATAATCCTTCTGCATAAAACTGTAGATTTTAGGAAGAGTTGTGAATATTTATCATATTTTTATTTTCACAGCCCCACATATGAGAGTTTTGTAACAAAGAAAACTGAGTATGCATTTTTACTTCCATCAAATAAAACCAAAATTTGACATGGGACTACAATTTTAGTATCAAGATCCTGTACTATGTAGTACATAGCTGATTTATTGAATTTACATGTATGTGAATATACAGGTCAAAAGAATCAACCCAATAATGAATGCAGTTCAATTATCTATATTTTAGATGCTCAAACTGAATATCAAATGTTATTTATACAAGGCATTAATTTCTGAAATTGCTATTCAAAAGCACAGAATGACAAATGTCAAACTTTCTGATTAAATTTTATTGTTTAAAATATGACATGAATTTATATTTTAGAAGCTAAAATTGTCAGTCAAATTTTATCCAATTAGTTCTTTGTTATAATATAGCCAAACATTCAATTTGAACAACCAATCCTGTTATGAATGCATCTTGTTTTAAATTTGATAAAATCTAAAAATTTGATTGAAAGACCAGATATTTAATATATATCGCACAATATAGTTTTGATTTATTACATACATATAATAGAATTGTGTATAACATGACATAATGTTGCATATAATAGAAATATTTCTAAAAATCCTTATTCTTTCTGTATTTTGAAATAGATCCTTCCATTTCGCTGAAGTTGATGATGATACTTTATAAATTACAATTACATAAAATAAAAAAGAAATTAATTTCACATAAACCAATTCTGCATTCAAAATCAAGGCAATATAATTAACAAATTTAAATTTATAAATAAGAATAGCTTAACTAGCATTATAAGTTTAAATAAAATTTTGAAACATGTACCTTTTGTAGATGAGAAGGTATTTTCTCAAATTGCCTGCTGTTTATTACAGACACTGATATATTAGTAGGAAAAGGTTTCGATTGCCATACTTCACTGAAAATATATTATAAAATTGAATATACAGATATCTAATAATACACCATACACTAAATTATCTATACATAGTTTTCATCACTTACTTCATTTGTACAAAACTTGTGTTTAATAGCAAATGCTCATGAAATACAGCACTCATGTGACTAGGATTACACAAATGAGACAGCTGAAAAAAAAGGCCAATAGACAATATTTATGAGATTAATTCACACTTCTATTATTTGTATGACATTATTAAACTCTACGCAGCTAGTTTGAAATTCAAACTATTACGAAATAGCTTAGAAAGTAAAAAAAAGTATTAGAGAAATATCTTTATTGCTTTAATTATTGAGAGGTTGAATAACAAACAATTTATAATATAATATTACATATCTTTTAAGCAATTCAATTTATTATCAACTATAGCAACTTTCTAATTTATCGTTGTTTCTTATGGCACTGTCATAGACAAGCCCACCGACAAAGTCTGATTTTAAGCTGAGAATTTTATCATGTTTTGTTCTATTACTGCCATCTGGGGCCAAGAATATGACTTAGCTACTCATGCTCACAACCCTTTTTACAGGGCAGACTTCTATCATACATTATTCACTCATTCACAGATTGCAATTTAAACCTGAATCAGTGAATGTTCACCTCTGAATTAGTACTTTCAGTAGTGTTTCGACTTGGAGAATTTTGTGACCACGGCAGATTTATACATGCACCAACCCTTATACAAGGAGACACTTCAGCTGGAGGGGGTTCAAACTCATTACCCAAAGCATGCAAATCCAATGCCCAACCAACTGGGCTATCCTGGTCAGTCTTTCTAATTTAAATCATAATGACACAAAAGTTGAGCATTTAATAATACAGTCATAGTCATATCGAATGCTGCAGTTTAGTTAACATTAATTTTATACATTTCTAATAAAAGAATCATTTTGATTAATTGTTCACTTAAATAAAACATTGTAGACAATTTATCTTCATGGTTAAAAAGGCATATAATTACATAAAAATTATACACACAAAGGATTTTAAAAACAGGAAAAAAAATCTGGCACATTATGCAGTTTAAAATTTATCTATATTTAATATGACAAATATTTACTTACTTGCCTAAGTTCAACTTCTTTGGGTACTGATCCACCATACACATCTGGTTTCAGCCAGCCTAAAAGTGCAGCAATACGTGATATTCCTACATAAGCGGATAATTGGAGAGACTGTAAAGAAGGTAATAAATGCATATTCCTGGGAAAGAAGAAAAAAATATGAAAGACTCATCATCAGTTTTCAACATGGTTATAAAGGATAACTAAAATGGATGATTAAAATTAACAACAATGTGAGTAATAGTATGAAAATGAAAATTAACAGTATTGTAATAATAATAATATGAAATTAAAATCAACAACATTTGCTCCAAACCAAACAGCTGTGTGCTACAAAAACCATTATTTCATGTAAAAAAAAAAAGCTTTGAACAAAATATTTCATGTGCATCTGGTTATTCCCTACATATTGACATAAAAACAAATAGGAGTTGGTATAAAAAGTGATAAAAGTAAATAAGGTATAAAAGTAAGTTAAAGTTATTTACTTTTAAATAAAAGAATTAAAAACAGTGAATTCACTAAAGTATTTCAAACTTGCATTTTAAAGTGCTTGGTTATGGCCTCAATTCCTAAAAATATTTAATTCTAATACACACTGACATTTTTTTCTTGAACAACAAGCTAGTAAATTTCGGCAAAGTAAAAACAGTCTCTTGAATTTTTACTATCAAATATTGAATGGACTTATAGCAAATGATTAGCTCTCATATAAGAGAAATAGTTGAACAAATTTAGTTTACAACAAAAAAATGTAACATATCAAATACACCATCATAAAGAGCTTACCAATAATTATTCCAGTCTTCTTTTTGTCTCCAAAATAAATCTTCCACCAAAGGATTGAGCAGAATAATATCTGATACATCTCTAAAATAAAATATTTAAATACATGATTTCATGTAATTAATTTTTCATTGAAATATTGAAAACTGTTGAAAGAGACAATTTATTTGGTACAAAAGCAATGTAATTCATTGCAGTCAAAATAATTAAAAGATGAAATAAAATGTTTTCAACAGCATGCAGCAAATGAAAACACTGGTTAAAAACATGCTAAAAATAGTATACAATTCAACATAGAAATCAATGTGTTTCATTCTTAGCAAATGCCATTATCAATACTAAGACAATAATTTGTTTCCCTGTGTTTATTTCTTTATACAAAAGAGTCTCATTTTCTTTAGACATAGTAAGTCATGCATGCCATTTTGTGTTTAATGTACACATAATAAAAACCAGTAGTTAATTTTATCCAATACAATAGAATAAGGCTGGAAATTTTTTCATATGGAAAAGATAATTTTCATTGCAAAAAAATAAAATGAAATTATTGGGGGGAAAATTGGGCAGAAAATTCATTGATACACATTATAAAACAGTTGCAAAAAAAAAAAAAAAAAAAAAAGTTTTAATAGAAAGAAATATATACTTAAAAAAAACTCATTTTGAAATTCAAGATTATTAAATTATAAAAAGTAGCTTAACTCAATGTACAGAAATAATACATAAACAGTATTCATACCCTGGATATGTGAGGCTATAATGTCTAGCAATGAGTGCCCCAGTTTCTGAACCAACAATAATAAAAGGTCGATCAATAGGTCTGGCAACTGTGATCAGATGATGCAAATCACATGTCATTCTGAAATAAGTGAAGTTTAAAAATAAATAAATAAAATTGAAATTGTTTTACAAGATATATTAAAAAAAAATTGAAACTTACTGCTCCAAGGTTGCAACCTGAGATACAAATTTCCTATTTTCTGTTTTTTGATTTCTATTTATTTCATTCTAAATAACAAAAGAGGAGAGAAAACATTACTAAAGCATATTTATATATACAGGTTTACGAAAGTGTATATATATATA
>JAPMOQ010001131.1:2786414-2833305 GCA_026543055.1 Argiope trifasciata | reverse complement strand
ATATATATATATATATATATATATATTAACAAATTCATTTATATATATAGATTTATTTAATATCAGAGAAGGCATAAAAATTGTTTGGTGCAAATTGAACAAATGCTGACATTTAATGTTTTCCTGTTTGTTTTGATAGATGGATAGATAATGAAATTTTAACAATAAATAGGTAAATGAGCTTAATTTGTTTAAAAATAATTCTACATTATATAATTAAGCTTATATTAAAGCATTAATTGATTCTGCTAAAAATCAGACTATTAAATTTATTTAACGGAATCTGATTACAGAAAGAAAATTTTCTATTTGATGAATATAGAATGTAATTTGCTTATCAAGTAATGCAGTTCAAACTTAAGTAATAACTGATAAACAGTTTTTCAGAGAAATATGAATATCTAGGAGGTCAATAAAATAAATCTAATTATTTGATTGATTTTGTTAATTAAAGTACAAGAGTTGTTTATTGGGAATCAATACTATCAATAATTAAACAATACATCAGTAATTAAATAATAATATAATATATCAGTAATTAAATCAATGCAGTAATTAATTAAAAAGAAATTACTACTTAATTGAAAATTTCATTAAATACAGTATTTCATATATTTGTTAAAAATATAAACTATAGTTATTTTTAAAATTGAAATAAACAAATGTTAACTGCTTTATGCATGGCTTCATTTCCATATCATTATTTAAAAGAATTGTACTTTTATTAAGTTGCTGGATTGGAAATTAAGTAAGTAATTAACAAGTGAATATATTAAATATATGATGTATTTAAAAATATAATATATATATATATAACTTCAATACATATTTAAACAATCATTCTGATACATTCATGCAACACACACATGTTAATACTGATTATAGATTTTAGACAGACTTAACATTAAGTAAGAAATTTTTATTCTGTTACTGTGTGTGAAATAACAAACTAAATTAGAATGAAGCAGATAGTATCGATTAAATTAAATTAATTTATTTACAAATAAACACAAATCAAAGTCATGCTGTTTCATTTATAAAAAAAGAATAAATAGCTAGTTTTAACATACTACAAAAGGAAGATCACTGAATCCTAGACCAGCTCGATCATAAACACAAACCTAGAATAATTGAAAAAAATAATTTTATTTATTTCAATGATAAATTTTTTAAAAAAACTATCTGTATATGATTATAGAATAGAATTTATTGTTACTTTTGAGATTTTAGATAACTGTTGTTGAACTAAATACCAAACATCAGAAGTACCTCCAGTTGGGGCATCTAGAATAACTATCATCAGAAAAAGAAAGCAAAAAATTAATAAAGAATAAAATTAAATAAATTTGTGATATATACACAGACAAGCTTATAGAAAATGTATTGTAAAATATTAATTTAGTATCACACTTTAAATAAAATAACTTAATATGCTTTTCTAATAAGATGCTAACTTGATTTTATATAAATTTTTAAAATAATTTATTGAGCTAATTTTATTAAATTGAAAATTACATTTTACATTAAGATGATTTGATTTTAAAAAAATAATATATTCCATTGCCTAGATAATATCAAATTATTTCTCAATCAAATTTTACAAATTGAAACCAAACAAAAATATATTGATACAGAGGTATTGAAAATTGTAAGCAAATATTTACTTGTAGGTACGCCTTTGCCAATACAGCTGATAAACATCTTTTGTCCCCATCCCATGTCTACTTGTTCCCCTATAATAAATAATAGTAAATTCTTACTCCTGAAGCTTAAACTGAAATGATTATAATAAATGATCAAGAGTTACAAAATCTCTTATTTTATGATTTATCACAGATGAGAAAAGTTCAGATTCATAAGAGCATAAAAACTCACAGAAATAAATTTGGTTACTTTCCCATTATTTGGGCACAAATGTTGCCAATGTGAAGCAAAAGCAAGCCAAGTTGCTAAGCAAAGCAAATGACAACACAAGCAAAATTTGACGGAATTCTACATTATTTGGCAATTTCTCAGAGCACTCGCCTAATGGAAAAGTACTCAAATTTATGCTGCAAACAATCATTAGAATCATAACACAAAATAAAAACGACTCTTTTAAAAATTAAGTCACATTAAAAATCAAAATACATCAATAAGTAAGAGCAACTTCAAGGGCACAGTTAATAGGCTCACGGGAATACAAAGTCATGCTGATTTTGATTAAACTGCAAGGTGCATAATAAATGATTTAGAAAGTATATGGCTTGATTAAAATGGTTCTAAAGATTCATAGTTAAAAAATTAACTATTTTTGACAAGTATACTCATCATGGAAAAAGTCCAACACTTTTGGATTAAGATGAGTTTATCCAATGATAATTAATATATTTATTATGTATATATAACATATGTTTCTGACAATTCAGATACACATTTTCTAAAGAAGTCAAACAATATACTGGTTAATTATAAGGAATTAGGACATCATGGGAACAGCAATATAGGGATCAAGAAGTAAGTAGATTATAGATATCTCAAGCACCTTGGGATCAAAACAATAGAAATATTAATCATGGGACAAAAGAAGAATGACATGTTCTGGCACTCTTTACTTTTGCAATACCAACACAGAGTAGGACCACAAATTTGCCTTTGCCCTCTTTCAGTTACTTCTATACAATTTTAGAGTGGTTTGTTATAATGTTCTAATAGATGATATATTTCATCACAAAAAATATGTGGTCTTGAAGATAGTTTGAAAAAATTATGAATATTAAAACTATCCCATAATATCCTCCATGAAAAGTATAAAACCAGTCACAAAAACATTCTTAGATACAATGCTGTATCTGCTATCATGCAGTAATTCACAAATAGCTGTAAGTTAACCTTTCTGATGTTTCAAGCTGTATTATAAAATTATCCATTGGCTTAAGAATAAAGAAAACTTGATTCATCAGATTTTTTTTTTTTTTTTTGCTTATTAATTATAACTGCCATACAGATGCAGTTCATTATGTCAGTAAATAATTGTTAGTGTAGATACTGCAATTGAACCATAACTTCCAATATAATTCTTGTAAATTCCAGATTTAAATGGGTAGTAAGTCAATTTATTTCACTATTTTATGCCCTTCAGTTTGAACCTATTGATAGCAGCTGTTAATTTCTCTATCCTATGTGATGGTTGTTTTGCTATTGTGTTATTTTAGTAGACATTGATCTCAGCAGCATACAAATAATTCATAAATTGTGTAATTGCAGGAAAGTTATGGTGATTGGAAGATAAGCTATTCTTTTCTAATTACTCTTTTAATTATCTAAAATAGTAATTGGCACAATATTTTTTAAATACCTACACTTTATTTACCAATCAAACATATTTATCATACATGCTTTCAAATACTAGCAATACCGTAATGATATTGAAAGTAAAAGATGGTAATATTAATCAGATTCAACTGTGTAAAATTGAGTGGATTAGAGGATTGTAGTTGTAAAAATTTTAACATAGAAAAGACATGGATATACATGTAATTTTTATTTCAAAGACAGTATTGGGCAGCTAATATTTTAGCTAATTTAATAAATGATACAGAATTATAGGACCATCTCAAGTTAAAATCTGCTGTCCTAAACATTACAGAGTAAATTAAAACAATATCATGAAATAGCATATGAAAATTCAAATATATTCCATAAATGTTTGATGAAAAAGTTTTGAGATTTAAAGATAATTTTCGACAAACATATTCTTGATTACTTTTACATTTAAAATATCATTTCAATCTAATTTGTAATTTTATAAGATACACAATAAGTCAAAATAAGTTTTATTTGCTTTTCTTCAATCAGAAGAACAAATAAAGATAACATAATTGTAATAAGATCAAAATCTGAAGCTGTTAACTTGTTTCCAAATTGTGTAATTATTCTACAATGCAGTATCACTTTATTTCTTATTATACTTTAGGATTGGAAAATTAATAACTTTTTGCCGATAATATTTAAATTTATGACAGTAATCAACAATAACTACTTCTTTATCTTTTTAGCGTCATAAAATTATTTTGACTGTTTTGCCAATTTATGTAAATCAGGTGGAACAGATCATTTAGCATTTAAGAAAAAAAAAAAAAAAAAAAACAGTAAAATTTAAAAAATTGATACAAACCTTCCACAGGAATTAGAACCGAACTTTCCCTTTTTAATGAAGCATAATTTAAGATAGGAGGAATGATCAGAATGATAAAAATGTATTTCATAAAAGAAATGCGTTCACAAAAGCGCCTGTAAGCTGAATTTCGAATTTCATTTTCATTATTACTTTTATCCCTTAAAGATGGTTCATTTCTTGATGGCTTCTCCTGTAATAAATAATAGAACAATGAAAAAAAAATCATCAGCCAAAAGAAGTTTTAGAAACACAAAGAGGATTTAAAATTTGTAAAAGATGATTTCAATACTAACCACAGTTTCGTTCCTCGTGTTTCGTCGATGCATAGTACAATATAATTCGAAATACAGATATTTATTTTTTATACTAGTTAATTAAACAATTATATTATCTTGGTTATTTCAATAAACCATATCTTTAAACAAGTTTTCAATTTTTATAACAAATTTGTAAAAAGGTTTAATTTTCAATCTAAATATTTATAAAAAATATACTTCACTACGTTTCATGGATATCTATAATCACCGGAGTCAATTTTAATAAAATTTATATTGTCATTTTGAAAGCTGAAAAAGAATGTTTTATTTAAAAATGTAAGACCAGTTTTCACGACGACTTTGTTTTGCAAATTGTTTTCATTTGAAGTGATGCCGCAGTAACGGTCCCAGTGATCTATTTTTATTGAGCAAATAGAAAAATACAATTTGCCGTAGATATATTAACATTTATAGTTTTGTATAAATTTATCTAACACATTGTCTCAAGGATAAAATTTAATTTTTCATTTATATACACACATTCATATATATTCAGGGAAGTTTTGTTTTGCCTAGTGGTCATTGTGACAACTCTTTACGCATTAGAGTAATTTTATTTTTAAAGGGTTACAATCAAAAATGTTTTCTTCCTGATGAAAACCGGTTGGGTCATATGTTTGGTAGAAAACAAAATAAGGTGAATTTATACTCTTTCCACTCTCTCTCTCTCTCCCTTTTTAAAGTTAAGAGTATCATGTAGAGTAGGAAAATTCATATTACTATGAGTAAAAAAATTTCTCTTCGTAAAGCTATATTGTGATTTTGGGTTGAGGTAATTAATTTGAAATTTTTTTATGACAAATTTGGTGACATTTCTTCGATTTCTTATTAATTTTAAAGTTTGTATTGTAAAAATTTTCATTCACACTGCGGTGAAATATTTACATAGCTTTGATGACGGAAAAGGTTTTTACGTCAGGATCAGTGTTTAAAATTAAACTGTGTAGAATTGTCTAATTTTCCATCACGATTTACAATTTTCTCCTGTTGAAATTTCAGCTCTTATTCTGTTTCCTCGTATGTATATTAAGTTAGAGTAATTGCTAAAAATAGTAATAAAATAATTTGCAACCCTAATAATAATTATATTTATACATATACTACATAGGAATAATACAGTTATGAATATCTAAAAATTTGGATGAAATTGCAAAATAAGAATTATACCTATTTTAAGTAATGTAAAGTATTCCAAAAATACAATGTTCTACTTTTTCATACATTAATTTTCTTTATTAGCAGTTTCATTTATTTGTTCTGAATTAATATATATACTTTTTGTAGTTTTAAAACATCATTGGTATGCAATATACCAAGCTATCAGTTTATGTACAAATAAATCTTAATTTGTATTTTGTTATGGCGAAGAAAATATTGATTTATGTGATATGTCCCAATTTATTTTAAAATTTTTATCAAAATTATTTCAATCTCTTTATATCTGAATTCATGTTTGTTTCACATATTTATTATTCTCATGGCATTTGTTAAGTGCTATTCTTTAAGACTGTTCTAGGTATGTTTTTTTTTTTACATCTGACAGTAATTTTTTAATTAATGTGTAAAACTATATGTTTTGGGACTTTTAATGCGGTTTAAAATATCTATTAGTTTTTTAAAATAACTGTGACAATATAACTATGATTTAAAAAGTTAACTGATAGGTTTTTTTAATGTTTCTACCAGAATTAGTAAACATATATTATACATACATATATCATATCATATCCTTTTGTAAGTTTGACTATCAATGTAATATTTCATAAAGCCCTAATAAAATATCTACTATTTGAAGTTGAAAAAATAGACAAATACATTAAAGTTCCTTTAATGTATGAAAATAAAATAAAATAGTATTAAAAGTGAGGTAGGTCAGTTATATCATATTCTGTGTTTGGGAATAAATTAAATCTAGCCATATATGGGCAATAAAACTGACTACTCTTTAAATTGAAGCACACGTTTTTTAAATGTTACAGAAAAGATAATGAACTTAAAACTGATGCCTTCTCTACTCAATAATGGATGTCTTGTGTCTGTGTTTATAAACTGGTAGCTGTATTTTTCAAATTTAAGTTTGTAATTTGTTTTTTGAACCTATTTAACAAATATATCTTCATGCTTTAGTGTGTGTGTGAGGCTGAAACATTTACGTATTATTTCCATTAAAATCTTCTAGTGCAAAAATACCTTATTTGGTATGATTAGAAACTATACTATGTGTTGAAATTATTTTGAATGGACCTGAATATTGTAAATATTTATTTTCTGCATTTTTTTAAATTTAAGAACTGTTCTAAAATTGATGTTTACTTAAGAGTAAACATTTTAAAGATTATGATGTTTGAAAATCTCAATGGGACATTTTTTTCAAAGTTGTACCTAAATTATTAATGGCGTTCATGTAAGTTTTTAAAAAGTTACTTGTGAGTGGTTAAATGTTGGAAAGAAGTATTAATTTTGTTGTTATGACTATCAAGATACTCAGTTTTGTTAATGAATTTATTGTAGAATTTTCCAGAAAGGGGGAAAAATGTTATATTAATCAATAAATTATTTTAGATTTAAAATCATTCTATTCTATTTTGAGCTTTTAAAACTTTATATATATATATAATTAAGGATGCATTTTTTTTTTACTTCAAAATCTATGCATATATCATATTATTTCAATATCGATTTTTTTTTTCTGTTTTAGAAAAGGGTATGTGCTGTGTAAATAAAATGGCTGTTGCATCTGTCGACAAGCATGATGGATATAGAATCTCTCAAGAGAGTTCTAAAATTACTCTTCAGAGTAAAAAATATGAAGAGTTCATCTGCGGTTGGGGATCTGCTTTCATAAATATTGTAATCACTTTTCCAATCAATAAGGTCATGTTTCGACAAATGTTGCATGGTGTAGATTCTCAACATGCTTTTAACCAAATCAAAAAAGAAGGGATGCACTTCCTTTATAGAGGAGTTCTTCCCCCTTTGCTTCAAAAAACAGCCTCTGTATCTTTAATGTTTGGAACATTTAAAACTTACACTGAATCTATAAATGAAACCTTTCCTGCTGTATCTCCATTTCCTGTGTTATGTATAGCTGCTATATTCGCTGGTGCTACAGAAGCAGTTCTAACCCCTTTTGAAAGAGTTCAAACTTTGCTACAAGATCGACATTTTAATACTAGGTTTAAGAATACATACCATGTTTTTTCAGAACTGAGACAACATGGATATAAGGAATATTACAGAGGAATGACACCAATTTTGATACGTAATTCAATTGGAAACATCTTATTTTTCAGTCTTAAAGATGAACTTCGAAAGTTATTTCCTAAATCCAATAATAACTCTTTATTGCACAACTTAGTCATCGATTTTTTTAGTGGTGCTTTTGTTGGTGCACTAACTAGCACAGTCTTTTACCCAGTGAATGTCGTTAAAACAAAAATGCAAGTCTGTTATGGAACTCCTTATATATCATTAATTGAAGCTTTCAGGCAAACATATATAGAAAGGGACAGAAGTATCAGGAAACTGTATTTTGGAGTCCATGTGAATTACACTCGAGCCTTTATATCTTGGGGTATAATTAATGCTTCTCATCAATTGCTTAAAAAGATGTTCTTTGACAGTGGTGCTCCTAGCTCCTGATGTGGTTTTTAAAACAGATGTAATATTTTTTCTATACATTTTGCCAAATGCTTTGCAATGTTAGAAGAAATATTTAAAAATGAAATTCAAAGGCAGTTATTCATATTTTAATTGTTTTTTATATGTAGTTTTAAATTTTCAGTTGCTCAAAACATTTTTGAATGCATCATTTTTTTTAGAGTAGAAATTTCTTTTTAGATTTTCTTTTTTGATCTGCCATGTATTTTTCTAGTTTATATGTTAGATACTGAAGGGGACATAAGTGTATTAAGAAATTTAATGAAATATTTTAAATTATTAAATTTAATGATTTTCTGTTTTTAAAATAGCCATTCAAAATGCCATGTACAGCAATTTTATTTATTATTTAGATAAATTTGAATTATCTTTTTTTATTTGGAATTATTTAAAAAGATATTAATAAATGAGAAAGTACTTTTAATGGATAATATTTATTGTTAAATATTCTTGCAGCGACCATCAATCAGTCCACTCTATAGATAATTAAGTTGACTGTATGGAAACATCACATTTTTTCATCCATGTCTCCAAAATATTTGAATTTTGTTAAAAATCTCATTTTTTAAATGCATAACGTTGAAGTATTTTAATTAGTTTTTATTATGGTACATAAATTTTTATTTTATATGCTATTCTAGTGTTTGAGGCTTTGATTATGTTAACAAAAAAATAATAATTTTTAAAGTCACAGAACAATTTCAATGTCTAGAATTGCTTTATCTAATCATTTTTTTTTATTTAAAAGATTTACAGCCATCATCATTTCTCAAAATGGTTAAACAGCAAATTCATTTTTTTTTACATAGTAGCATCAAATAAAATAATAGAAATATATTTGGTATATTTTATTCTATTCACCTAAATGTTAACTTGCTGGAATTTTTTAAAATCTAGTCTTATTTCTTAAAGTATTTTTTATGAGGTTCTGCTGTTTGAAATATGATTAAAAGATAGTATTATAGCTGCAAATTGTATTATTTTCTCTTTATATTCAATATTTTTTGTTAACATAACTTTTAGAAAGGTTGATTTTATTTGTGTAACCATATCTTAAACTATTTGTGATATTTTAATCATTTCATATGAGTTATATGATTCATAAAAAGAAAAAAAATTATACATCTTTCTCAGAGATCTGCCAAAGTAAAGTGATTGCCGCACATTAAAATAAATTGCTTAAATTAAAATTAAATCATTTTTAAAAATATATGTATTTTTCTGGAATTATTCAATTAGATCTTCTATAATATTACCTAAAGAAATAAGTTTAAATTATGTTTTGAAACAAAAACTGCTATTTTAAAATTACAGAAAATTAATAAGATATCTTTAATATTGAACAACATTAAAATTATTTACCTACTTAAATTTAAAATTTAGATTCTGTAATTGCTAAATAGTAACTAAGAGTATTGAATAATTCCTTAATTTAAACTTTCAAATATGTTTTTTTTATAGTTAAATTGATTTCTTAAAAGGGATTATGTAGATTTCGATTTGAATTTGTAATTTATTATAGTTATAATAACTTCTGCTAAAAAATTAATATTAATTTATTTAATTGCAATTCCTTTTTCAGATTTTTTTTTAAATCAGCCACATTTTTTAATGTAAAAATTTATTTTTTAGTAGTAGAATTTCTGTAATTTGTATTTTTTTAATAAATACTAATAAATTTCATCCTTAATTATTTATTCAGCATATATATAATTATCTTCAATATGTCACTGATAATATACAAATGATTGAAAAATAAATCAAATACATGGAAAATAAGTGAATAAATGTTAACTTAAGATTAAATGACCTTTTTTTTTTTTTAACTGAGATGCTTACTTTTACTTTTATTGCATGCGCCATGGAATATATAATCACAGATAATGGAGAATGCTTATTAGACTTTAAATCAGAGTACTTTTAATTTTGAAAGTATGTTTGAAGATTTAACAATGTATTGTTTAAATTTAGAATATTTCTAGGTTTTTTTTTTTTTTTTTTTTTTTTTTTTTTCAATTCTGCTGTTTAGTAAGTTTGAATAGAAGTGTTCTTAATGGGATTATATTTCTGGAAAAGGTAATGGGTTTAAAACCCCCGAAGGTCTGATGATGATTGGCTTTTATCTTCTTTTTCAGATTAACAAGTGACTTTATATATAGGGTTCAATTTACTAGAAAGAATTATGGATTAATATTTCAAATACTTATGATATTCAAAATAATTATTGCACTCTTCATTTAAACTGATAATTTTTTGCTTCTGAATTATTGAAGGTTTTTAGTGTAATTAAGAGGTACTGCTAGCCATTTTTGAATTACCATTATACTATTAACATTTTTTTGCAACGTTCCCTTGGGACAATTTCAGTTCAAATAAACTTAAGAGATATTCACTTTGGATTTTATTTAATATACCAATTGCTATAATTAAGGGTTCAATGTTTCATTCTCCTTATCAGCAATATTTCTTTATTATCTATTGTTGAACTTTAAAAGTGCTGTCAAATTTTTAAATATTATATAAGCTGTTATTGCATTGCCAGTTCAAAAGGAGTATGGGGATATCTAATCCTGATGATGAGGATTAATGTATTCTATTTTACAGCCATTTAATGTTATATTCTGTGTCATACTTTCCTGCAAGTGTTTATTTTATTTTTTTACTCATTTGTATATAAATAAAAAGGAAAAATTAGAAATCGCAAACTTTAAACTGGTATTCTAATAACTTTTGTAGGTTTAACATTTTTTCAAATGGCTTGATATTGTTGAATCTTCATTTAAAATTTGAATACTTAAATATTAAATTCTTTAAAAAATCAAAATTGATATTCTTATTATATGAATCAAATATAAATAGCAAAAACTACTAAATGTTGAACATATTGTCTTTTAATTACAATATCTAAAATAAATAGAGACCAAAGAGTTATATGTTTTTAAAATGCTGATAAAATAATTCTATTACATTTTTTTGTGTGCTATTCTAGGATTTTATATAACTATTGAGAATTGATAAATTGATGTTGAAATAAAAAAAAAAAATTAACAATTGAAAAATCAAGCTTCTGTCCTGATTATCATTGGAACAAACTGGTTCTTTTGTCAAATATAAAATGTATTTTAAAATTTAATTATTGTTTTTATGTATATTGATATACATAGTAAGTAATAATGTTGCATATATTTATTTATAAATAGCTTATCAATTTTTATTAATTAGTCATTCCCAAAAATAATGTCATGTTAAATTTCATTTTCATTGTCATTTCATACCAGTCAAATCAATATAACTGAGAGTAATAAAGCATAAGAAAATTTAGTACAATTTTTAACATTGTTAATTATATCAAGCTATTTTACATGAATATTAATGATTTAGTTCATTCCCATTTGGTTTGCATTCTTGTTTTGTATGTCAGCATTTTTAAAAGCATTCTGAAGAAATTTTCAAATAAAAAAAATATATCTATTTTCTAATTTTATTTCATTAAATATCCACCTAAGATTTTTAATCTATTGAAGAAAATTAAAGATCTAGTTCCAAAATCCCAATCAATGATCTAATTTCTTAAATTTTTGTTTTATCTTAAAGCTCGTGATTTCTAGATGCATTCTCTATAATTTCTGCCCATCACTATTCTCTACTTTTAGGAGAAATTTCAAAAGTTCTCCTTCATTTTCTATGGAGATAAATTACCTCAGTGTTCTCTAACCTCGATTAATGTATTAGTTTCAATAACTTCTACTTTGTATTAAAGCTCATAATTCTTAGATAACCTCCAATGATTGTCTGCCTTTCACAACTCCCAACCTCAGCGGGATTAGTTTTAAAAGTTTTGTCACTTAGTATGCACAGCTACCTGATTAGAATGCGCTATTTATTCTGTACAATTTAAAATTGTACCTTCATGTAATTTATCATGCAAGTTATTTAAATAAGTTTACTTTCATGTAATTTGGTTTCTAAATTTATGCTGTTATAATGGATGAACAATTGACTGCTAGTGAAATTATTAAATTTTAACATGTGGCTGCTTAAGAAATTATGTCTACATTTTTTATTCCTTATTATTATAAAAAATAGCCTATTTTAAATATAATATTGTATTTTTTGTCCATTGAAAAAATCCATTTCACTGTTATAAAATATTGCACTTACAAATTTAGAATTTGATGCAATTTAGAGATTATGTTCTGAATTAACGTTACATAATATGAATATTATTTAGATCTTATGCAAGTTTTATTACTCTAAATTAGAGTTTAAAGTATTTGAATAATAATAATAAATTTATAGCATTTATATTGGAAATTTGTTGAATATATTTCTTAAGTTTTTATTGTTGTTTTGGAACATATATTTAGTTCTAAATCTATGCAAAATTATAGCTCTTCTGCATCTTATTTAACAACATGTTAGCAGTTAAAAACTAGATATTGGAATACATCTAATGTATAGACCACCAAGTAAATTTTTTATTAAATCAAATATATGATTTAAAAAACTGATTAATTCAGCAAATTCTGTTTTAATACACTGTTGCCTTTGATGAACTGAAAGTTCAGATATTTGATTAGTTTATGGTCATCCAATTATATTTCAGTATTTTTGCATAGATTTTATAGTACTAAAATGTTATTTACTTCTATAAAAAGCTTGAGGCATTTTATCTATTGTAATTGAATTTTTAAAAAAAATTTCTATAACAGAAAACTATTCAATAAATTCAGTTTATAGTTCTTTGAGGAAAAAAAATTATGTGATCAAAATAGTAAAATCTTTTTTTACAAAGAATTATTAAAACTCGTTAGACTTGGAATCTAATATTTCATTTTAAAAGAATGTTAACATTTTTAATTCCTAGTATAATTTTAAAGGAATAAGTTAGTCTCTTAAATTATATTTATGAATTATATGCATTGAATGAAATTTGTGAAAATAACTAAACATAAACATAACTAACAACTAAAAATACAATAATATTTTTTATAAGTCTTAATTTATCATATCTGGCAGAATTTCATTCATACTCTATCTTAAAAATACAAACTAATTTCAAATTTTTGTGTGTGTCAGTTATTGTAAAGGAGAAATATTTACAGAATATAGTATCTATGACATAATTTGGGATATTGAGTTAGCAAAGAAATTTATAACAGCTGGAATTCATTATAAATTTCAGTGTTTAATATTTATAATTATTTTTGTTTATATCAAAGCTAGATCTAATGTAAAGATAGATAGATTAGTATTTGTAGAAGCATGACCTAGTCAGGAATCTTATTTTTTATGTTGATTTTCATAGACATTTTTTTCCCTTTTTAAATCTTGTTTTCAGTGTAATATATATGTAGTAACATTTTATTTCCCAACAGAAGATTTAATTAATTACATCTAACCAATGTATTTAAGTAATGTTTTAATATAAATTGATCATATTGTGAAAAAATATATTAAAAGAGGTTTCAAGTTAACAATCTTCTAAATATTTCAACATTCCTAAATTTTTTAATACAAATGTGAATGGAAATCAAATTCATTAATCATTGTCTGTTAAATATTAAATGTAGATTCTTGTATTTGTACAGAGCTTTGTTGTGTTTTTATTTATTAAAAGCCTTTTATTTTTCTGTTACTCTATGAAATAAAAATTTATTATAGACATGTGTTAGTTTTCATTTTTCTTTGATTCCAGTATTGTAATCAATTTTTCAACCAAATGTTTTAAAAACAAATAGAAAATTTATACATTTATTTTATTCTTGATACTGAATTTTAAAAATGTGGTTTGATTGAAAGAAGGAAATAAATGCTACTTTAGTAATAAATAACACAATTTTTAAATTAAAACTTTATTTTATCATACATTTATTTCACTTTTCTTGCAATTAAACATCTTATATGGTTTCTATAGTAAGAAAGACTATAGTTAAGATTATAATAAGAAATCATATATCGATATTCATTAAATTTTTTTCTTCATTTGCTGTAGTCACAACTCTAGTTGAATATAAGGAACAAATTGCCTTTAAAAGCATTAGAATTGTTCTTTTTACAACAAATTTATTCAGAATTTGCTGTAAATTGTCTGAACAATATTTAATGTAATTTAAGTACTAAATATATTCGAAGATGTTGCCATATATCTCTGATATGATTAATTGTAATTTTTGACATTAATTGCATAAATCCTTTGAATTGTAATTTACAGTAAGGTTTTATAAAATTCATAAATATTGTTTATATACATACAAATTTCTTAAAGTAAATCACTTTTATTTGTAATAATTTATGTTGGAGCATGTAGATAATTTCTTTGAAAAGTACAATTTTTAATATTTTATAAAATTTTGATACCAGATTCTGAAATTATGAAGTTGTTACATATATGTGGATGATATGATGAAAAAATGAGTTCTAAACTTCGAGCCACTGGGAGGCTTGTTTCTGAAGGTTTCCTAGATATTTTTATTCTGGTTGTTAAAATATTAGACCACAGAAGCCCTAAAGATGGTACATCTAGATTAGTTAGTTTCGTAATCTGATTCTGATTTCTATTAGATCCTGATACCTGCATAAAAAATATCATTATTATTTCTAAATTACAAACAATAAGTACATTTTGAATATGTCTATTACATTCCTTTCAAAACAAAAACCTTATTAACATTTTTTTTTCTTCTTTTCCCCACAGAAGACTTCAAACTGTACATTTTTTTCCCTTAAGACAAAACACCAGAATTTCAGTTTTGGTATTTATTTTTGGAGAGAATAGTCTTGAAATGTAATTACTATCCTATTACCTCTTTGATCATAAACCTGAAAAAACAAACTTGAAATGTTTGCCTTGTAAAATTATAATTTTCATATTTTGACATCTCCCCCCCCCCTCTTCCCTGGTGAATGGCCTGCACAATAAAGTTAGTAACTTACTAACAGTGCTGTTTTATTGTTATATCTTTTATATAATATACTTGATAGAACAGAATAATTTCAAAATATTACTCTAAAAAGCTAAAATGAGGTGTCTCATACTTTATGATAGTACAATTTAGATGCATAATGACAAATTTATAAATTTTCAAAATGAAATATATATTTTTTAATTAATGACTTGGAGAATTTAAAGAATTATTTTATGATGAAAAGGACTAGAAAAAGCTAATTATGTATGAAAGTGAAGTAAGGATTCAACTACTGTATTTAACTTATAAATAAAATTAATCACATACATATATTCTTTACTTACATATATATTATATAAAAATATAAAGAAATCTAATTTCTTTATATCTTAGGCACAATAACGGTAATTCTAAATAATAAATTCTATTAATTAGAATTTGATAAGACAGTAATAAAAATTTCATTGAACTTAACAACAGAAAGAATTATATATGATTAAAATTCCAAATGAATCATTTCATAAAATATAATTTATTCATTGATGATTAAAATTATAGAATTATGATAGTTATCAATATGCATAACATAAGAAAAAAACTGTCTTACTTGATTAACGCACACAACAGCCATTTTATGGATATTGGCCAATTTCCAGATTTGCGTAGCTAATTGCAATGTCAATGACGTTCTTTCACTTAAAGAATCATATTCACATCGTAATAAGGCTGCTACAGAATCTATGATTATCACTTTAGGTTTATTAACATTCTTTAATAAGTCAGGTATTCCATTTTGTAGTACATACATGAGTTGATTCTGAAACAGGAAACAAATGCAGTTTTGAATGATAAGTGACATTACAATTCTATTTTTCTTGTCAAACAAATGCTGAATTCACAAATTACGCAAATTGAGAACAGGATGATATAGGTAAAGGTTAAGCAACTGAAATGCTAACAGATTTTCTTTTAATTCATCAGTGAAAAAATGAGAAATTTTAAATAAGTTATATTACTTTTGAATGAAGTCAAGAAATTTAAATAGTAAATAATAAAATTTAAGATCATAATTGTTGTTGATACTTATGAAATGAATAATTATTCCTAACTTATTGTAATTTTTGTATTTACATTATTATCATTAGATAATTTACAGAGACTGCATAATACATAATAAGTAAATGCATAATAAGTAAACAAAGACACTTAGCAATTTTAAATTAATAGTGTGTTGAGTTTTTTTTTTAAACTCAAAATTAGAATTTAGTTTTGGCCACACAAAGGACTTTTGCATTATTTTAATATGATTCAAATCAATAATTTAAACTCATAGCATAAAACTAAAAAAAAAATAAATCATGTTATATACTATCAATAACAATACAAAAACTTATATAGACTTAACTATTAAAAAATTATCATAAGATTTATTACATCACCTTGAAATGAATTTACTAAGCTAAAGTGATTTTTTTTCTTTCATTTTTATGGTAAGAAACTAAATTTTTAAATATAGTTATATTTACAAAATTTCCCACTTTTTTTAATCATTTTTCTCAATTTAAATTTAAAATTTTAATCTTTCTCCATATAAGCGACATAAACAAAATTAGCACAAATATTAACTTTAAGATACAAAAATAAGTCACTCAAAATATATCGAATTGTGAAAATTAAACTGAATTTTTAAATGAAAAAATGAAAAGTATTTTAAATTCTTAGAATTATATAATTCTTTCAGAAATAATAGCATTTTTGATAAGTGGTAGAAATTAATAAAATAATTCAAAGAACCTTTGATTATTTACATCAAATAATTAACAAGAAAGGAAACATTTTCACACTTTATAATTTTTTTAAAAATTTTGCACTTACCAAATTAAATACTTTCTTTAATATAAGATTATCTGATAATCTTAAGTTTTTAAATTGAGACGAATCATTTTTTAAAGCATTTGCCATCTGGAGAAATCTTTTAATTGGGAATTCACCTTCAGTATGTATGTATACAACTTCTGTAGGAGGAAAAAAAAATTAATTTTAAATTCAAATATATTTAAAAATGTGTGATATAAATTCTAAAAACAACATTTAATAATCATACATACTTGAATTTAATCCTCCGGCATCAGCTGGCATTTGAGCTTGTATACTTAAGTGTAAACATAGCTGTGATTTTCCACATCCACTTTCTCCACATATCTCAGTAATGGTACCTGTGTAGATACTATTGCAATTTTCTGCATTATTTTTGAGTAGTTCAAGAGAAAGCCTTTTCCTTGATAATTTTTCATTATGAAGAAGATCATAAGCTATAAGAAATGCAATACATATTCAATGCTTTTGATTTAATTTCACTTGCCTTTTATAATATTATAAGTGAGGAAAAGAAAAGCAATAATTATTATATTTTTCACTTATAAAATAAAATGAGTAATATAATGAAGTTATCTATATATATATCTATAACAATTCCTACCAGATTTGATACTAATAGAAAATCTTTTCCTCTGATTTCAAAATAAAAAATATCACAATCAAAAGATTAAAAAAAAAATGAATGTACTTTAAAAGATTAAAACATTTTGATTTATATATAAAAAAAGATTTTTTTTTGTATTAATGCAATTAACCAATTGCATTGTAAATTAATTGGCAGAAGCAAGTATAATGACATGCAGAGCATATCAATAAAATGCAAGAGGTTAAATAAACCTGAAGACACAGGTTTATTAAGAGCCTTAATATCGAAATTAAGTTTCAATTTTAAAATAAAATATGAAATACACAGTTATTGCCCCTACTACTTATTTATACACATATTCGAAATGCTATTTTTAGACATATTTTTAAAAGAAGAATTAAATATTTTTTGATAAAATCTCTCTCTCTCTATATATATATTCTTTTTATTTGATTATCAATATCTGATAGCACTATTTGAGCAAAATATAACAATCAATTATGTGAATTAAAGATTGCATTGAAGAGTTTCATATTTAATACATTAAAAGGTTAATATAGAATATAAAGCATGAATTTTTGATGAGAAATATATATTTGTAATTTGATGCTTGTTTTAATGGATATCTACAGATATATGGAATAAAATAGCATAGTAAGAAAGAGAACTAAGCATTTTATTTTAAAATGGTTGTCAGTAACACAATTATCAAAGGTAAATAACATTATTAGCAATAAAATTTGAAAATGTTTGTCAATGTTATATTATTTAACAACCCTAAAGAATTAAAAATTGTATCTGTTCAGTATTTATTACAAAGAAAGAATTGCACAAATTTTATTAAACATATAATTTTATATCTTTCACTTGCAAAATTTAATAAATAAATCACTAAGTATTTCTAGTAGAGAGAACATTTATTAAAAAAGCCCCAAATCATTAATTTACAGAAAATAATTTTTGCTTGATGGCACTGATTTCTTAAAACACAAACTTATGTAACTTGATGGATGAAACGCACCATCTAAGTCTTTTTAATATCTTGAAAGCTGTTTGTTTTTTATCGTATATTTGATAACTCAAGCTCTTTGCTTATGTTGCAAATTTTCGAACAATTTATCCACGTTTTAGAAACTCCCATTGACCTTTGAATATTTTCATGTTCTTGATTTTAACTATTAACCATATGCATAGCACAGTTTAGCCAAATATGGCTCATGTGCCAAAAATCCCAAAACCTTAAATACAAACTAAAGTGAATTAAACTAAAATAAGAATAAGACTAAAATAAATAATCAAGAAAAGGTCATTATTATAAATAAAAAGAATTCTGAAAATATTACTGAAAAATCTGACTTAATATTAATTGTGAAGAGCAATAATTAATTACTGCTCCTCAAACACATTAGAATAATCAAATTAAATTATCCATTTTTCAAGTAAATCGGAATAAAGTATATATTCATAACAGATTTATGAAACATACATTTTGAATGTAATAAATGCACACAAATATATTGTAGGAACATAATTTATACTTCGTGAAAATCAATGCTCCTAATTCAATAGAAAAGACATTTATTAATTTTTATCAACTGTTTCTCCCCCCCCTTAAAATTAAATTTTAAGTATCACATATGTTTATAATCTTTCTGAATTAAAGGTTACTATAAAATTCTATCTGAGGAAACATAAAAGTGAAATTAGATTATTGTAATATTTTAACTAATTCTTTTTTATAAGAACTTAATTTTTTTTATAAGAACTTAATATCGAGAGTTTTTGGTAATATTCAGGGGAAAAGAGAAAAACAGAGACATTGCAGTTAGTGTATGAATTTGTTATTTCAATACTTCTAATAGTGTTTCAGGCGTGGAAGTAGAGCTTCTATTGCCTTATGAAAAAGCAGGAAAAAGATTGAGAAAAATGACTGGAGTTATTTTCATAATAATATAAATGGGGTGGTAGGCTTAATAAGAAGGATTTTTCACAAATAAATCTTAAAGCCTAAATGCAATATTTTAATATTTATATTTATAATAAAATCAAATTCATTTTTTGCATAGTTAAAAATAAACAATTGCCAAAACCTATATAGAAAAATTGCACTATTTTAGCATTGTCCTATTTTCTTTCCCTGATTAACTTTTGACAGATGATGCACTTTTTTGTATTTCCCTCAACCTGCACTAGTAAAGGCTTTAAAAAAATTGCCTTTAATTAAGACAGTATGTAATTGCTTCTTCTAAACTACAGCTGTAAAGGCAGTTCAGAAAAATAAAATAAAATTTTATTTTATATTATATATATATGTATAAACAAAATAACCCAAGCAAAAAGGAAAGAACTGAAATTTTAATTCTTAAACTTGTTTGAATCCGAAACAATTTTTAGTTTTGATTCCAATTTTAGTTTCGTTTCCGTAATTAGTGTCGTTTTTGTTTCGTTTACATAATTTTATTAATTTAGATTTGTTTCATAAATTGGTTCTATTTCATTTGCCTTTCATTTTTTGAACTTTTAGTGTTTAATTCTGAATTGAGTTTTAATTTCGATTTCAACCTAGTTGGTTTTGTTTAAATTTTTGTTGACCAGGAAATGAGTTTTAATAATTTTATGGTTGTATATTTTATATAAGAGAGAGAGTGTCTGCTTTTTGCAAATAGCTGGTTATTGGACATAGTGGTAGCAAAATAATTGTAAGCATCAAATTGCAATAGATGTTAAATAGCACTTTTCACTTATTCTGTATATGTATAAAGTTCCCCAACATCATAATGCCATTATAAACTGTCATTTTCAATACTGTTACTTCACTCATTTTTTTCCTTTTGAGAACTGTGCATACAATAAATAACGTCATTCTTTCTTAGTTTTTAGCAGTAGGAAACAATTTTAGAATAATATATTTGATAAAACATTGATTTAAATTTCATTGCAACAATGCAAAGCATTTTTGGAAGGGGGAAAAATCTGAGACATAGACAGAATTTTAAAACGTGAAAAAACCACTAGCATTATAAAAAGGAAATTTTTTGTAAAAATAAACTGAAAATATTGCTAACATTTGAACAATAACATTTTCCCAAAATGCTGAAAAATCTAAAATATCACTTAATTTTCATTTGAAAAATTTAAAAAATTACTTCAAGATAGATATTTTGATCCTTCAAAGTAAAATTATGAAAAATTAAATAAGTTGAAGTGAAATGATCTAGCACATGTAGAACCAAAAATAAATAAATTTATTATTATTAGAGATTAACAACAAAAGATAGATAAATCTTAAAATAAGTGCTAATAAATTCTTTTCTATTAAAATATAAAAGAATTGTCTGTGAAAGTAATAATAATTGAAGTTATGAAATTAATAAATATAATTCATAATATACCTTTTCATGTTTTTAAATATATCTATAATAGAGTACACATTAGATTTAAATGAACATTATTTAATTGAACTAATAATAATATTTTCTATAATAGCACAATATAAAATCAATAAAAAAATTAGTTAAACTGTAAAAAGAAAAAAATATATACAAAGGAGAACACAGTAAAAAACTCAGTAATGCAAGCAACTAAAAAACCCTAATTACCTGAACTAATTTTGTTAGTAAGAAGTGCTTCAGAAACTGCTTCAAGGACATTTTGAGCTTCAGATGCAGATACTCTAGCAGTTTTCTGAATTTCAGGCCGAGACAAATGCATTATTGCTTTGAATGAACATAATTTGGCTGGAGATTAAATTTAAAAAAATAGTTAGAAAAGCATTATATATATTGTGTTATGATATATTTTGCATTTTCATTCCGAATATATTTTAATAAATGAAATAACGATTGAAAAAAATTATAAAATATTAATATAATATAATTAATTACCCAGTTTTAATTTATGAATTAATTCAGGATGAAGAGATAAATCATCTATTTCATTCGAAAGTTTCTGTTTCTTTGAAAGCGGAGCAGACGAAAACATATTGTAAGTATCTTAATTCAGAGTTATTATTGAATATCATTCGATATAAAATGCAAAATCAGCAGAAATACTAATAGAATATAATCAAATATAATCTAATCATTAAATTTTTTTATTCACTATTTAACGATTTAAAAGTGCATTATAAAAACCCCGCGTAAATATTCATTTAATTTCCTTCTTCACTTCATCTTCATAAACATAGAAGTTAAAGTGATTATTCGGAAAGCTAAGTGAATTTTAGGATGAGCAAAATTTAAATTTTTAGGGATTCTTTTAACAGTTGAGGAGGACGAATGAAAATTTCTTGAATCCTATCACCGCAAACGTAGTGCTGTAGATATAAATCTATGTTTAAGACTTTTTTAAAAAAAATCATTTTATACCTTCCAGAAAAGATTTGGTTAAAAGGATTGAATCATTTTTCCATTCGAATCTGGTCAAAGATTCTGAAAAGTAAACCACAACTATGAAACTTCAATTCTATGAGTAAAATGCTTTTATTTCTTTTCTACAAGAATAAAAAAAGTTCTTAATCTGTCATATGGTACGAATTCGTTAAGTATCCCACGCAGATAATCCTTTTACGGTTCGCTGCTTTCGGGCGCACACGTCAGTCTCTAAAGAAAGGAATTATTGCCTTAACTGTAGCTGTAACGTTATATACTTTTCGTTTTACGAGTCAGACTCAAGCGGTATTTTCTTTTCTGTTTTTTTGTGTAAGTTTAGTATCCTAAAATGGTGAGTAATATGTTGTTGCTTTTTTTGGAATTCTTACTAATTTCTGCTATGCGCAAAATATTGTTAAATTATGTGTCGTTTACTTATAAGTTAAGTAGGTTAAAGAAATCCCTTGACATTTGCATCTGATATAAAAATTCTGTTTATTAGATATTCTTTAAAATCTGAACCTCATGTTTTAAAAAAATGCTGTCTAGCTTTTAAAAAAGTCACAATATTTCAATCACGTTATATTCACTCTATATTATATTTTGAAAGTGTACAAGTTAATATTCCATGGTTTCTTTTACAGGCTCGGTACTTCAGAGAACAGGACATAGATGGTAAGTAATTTTATTTAATAGATATTTTGTGCTTTTAGTTTATGTTCTTATGTATCAACAGCTTGAGCTAATTAATAATAATTATATTTTTAGCTTAATATACTCTGAACTTAGATGTTGTAGCTTTCAGATAATTACTTAAATAAATGCAATGATTGAGAAATGATTTAAAGGTTTTAAATTCATTTGTATTTATATGTGTTTTATTTATACTTTAAATCATTGCATTTTTATCTTATCTTAGGAATAACACCTTTTCTTGATTTTTACTTAAACATATGTTATTATATGCAGGTGTATATTTTAATGTTTTACATCTTCTTTATTTCGATTATTTTAATGCAGTAGAAGTTTAGAGTCAACAGTTTATTAATTTATAGAAACTTAGTCACATTTTTTGTAAAACTAATGAACACATTTCAGATTTTTCGTCAAGTTTATCTAATTATGCCAAACAATAGAAAAATGGGTTAATCAATCAATGGTTAAATTACTGTATTTGTTAAGTTATTGCCTTTAAAAATCATAGATCAGAAACTGTACCATATCCTTTGTATGAAACATTATCAAAGCATGTATACTTCCTACTTCTTAAAGATGGACCTGATTTAATCTCGTATACTTAATGGAGATATGAGCTTCTATCATACATATGAAATAATTTTTATGAAGGTTCTTATTTTTGAAGCAATTAGGCAATAATCAAGATTTATTTCTGTAGTTTTGCTGTTTATTTCTGTTTTTATGAGCTTACAACAAGTTTAACATTACTCCTTCAGCTATATTGTGAAATAAGATGTATATTCTAACTGAAAATAACCAACTTTTCACGTAGTTAAAAAATATCTGTATGTAGCTGTGTTTCGTTAGGATTTTAAAAAGGATTGTATTTTACATTTAAGATAACTGTATAATTTGCTTTTGATTTGAGTGTTATGGTGTACATTGTTTCAAAAAAATTCAAAATCATTTTATTTTTTTAATTCTATTTGACAAAATGAAATATTTGTCTTTTTAAAAACTGCAATCATAATACTTTAGATATTATCGGTGTTATTTTAAACCTGAGGTGATTTAGCTTTAGATTTGTTGTAGGACTTGATAGTGCCATGATTAAAAGCTATTATGAGGACCCATTCTCAGGTTTTTTAATGTATGATTTTAAATTATAAAATTTTACATTTTATAAAGTATACGTTCTTTTTTTGTATTTTTGAAAAAGAGAGCATTTTTTATTAGCCTTTTATATGTTCACCAATCATTATGTTGTAATGAAGTACTATCAAATATAACTGATGTTTATTCAGGTAATAAATTAATAGTAATGTGATATTACTTTAATGTAAGTTTTCTCCATTTTATTACATACATTAAGAGATGAAGAATTATTTTTTCAGTAAATATGTCATTAAGGACTAAAATTTTGTTTGTAAGGAGGTTTAAATTTTGGGTTTGAAGATAATGTTGTTATCATAACAAGGTTTATATTTCTTCTTCAATGCATGTTGAAATGTAAGAGTAATTGAGTTTAAATTTTAAGTATAGTAGGTGCTTTTCTTTGTTTCTTAAAAATTTTTTGTAATAACTTTAAAAGACATTTTACATTGTTTAAGATATTTTTCCATGTAGATTTTGGTTTTATTATACTACATACACTAGTTAATGTATATTGTTTTGGTAACAATTTGTGATTATAAAATTTATCTGAATATTGCCAGGTAGTTGAGAAAATTTCACTTGGAAAAATCCTTTTTTAAAGTCATACTATGCAAAGAAAATAATTTAATAAACATAAAATCTTTGAGCCTCTTTAAAAAATATTTTTTTGAATAAAATAACAAAGTTTTGATATTTTAAACCTTAAAATATTTTCTTAGTTCCAAGCTTCTTTGCTAATAAAGCAAGATTATAAAAGTTAATATTAAAACAACCGAAAGAAAATACTTTGGGTAGTATTTGTTATGTTTTAAGTGCATAAGCTCAGTAGGCTATAAATGATTGTTTTTGCTTATAGAAAAGCTCTATTTTTGTATATAATGCAGTTAACTCTTATTACATCTGAATTCCAATCACAACAAAAAAAATTTGTGTAGATAAAAATTTAATATCCTATCATTTGCGTACTTTTCTATATTTGTTGAAAGAATTAAGGTCATTATATTTATGTTAGCACTTTTGAATTAACTATGGTTAATAATCATGTTTTATTCAGATTACTGGATCTTTATTCTATGATTTTCCCCCTTATACGTTAATATATATTTATAAAGAAGCCATCTGATGAAATCTGTTATTACTGTTCGCTTAATGAACTATATGGCCATTACAGAACAATGTTGTATTATCTAAATATGTAATTGAAAATCTTAAACTAAGATATTTTATTCAGAATTTATATATATAATCTGTTTATTAACTCCTGTTTTCTTTAATATTTTCTAAATTTGGATTTGCAATGAGCTTATTTAGGTGATTTTTCCCCTTTGTTTATGAAAAAATTAAATAGAAGTGAATATAAAAAGGATCTTTTTGTTACTTTTCAAATGGCAGATAGAAATTTTAAAAAAGTATTTTACATTAGTTATAAAGCATAAAGACAGTTTTATTAAAGATGACAAAATTATTTATATTAATAGAGTATTTAATTAGATTGGTTTTGGATTTTTGAAGGAAAAAGGTCATTAATACTGCTGAGTTGTGTTTATGATATCTGACAAGGATAATATTTACTCATTTAGTTAAGGCAAAGAAAATGCCTTATGCATCTTAAAAGTTTTGCTTCTGTCCATGTAAAGACTATTTAAAACAAACTTCATTGATAGTATAATAGCGACACCTTATTAAAAATATATGTGTGTGCAATTTATTCTTAAGCCATTTAATAAAATACTGTTCTACCAGAGCTTCAGATAGTGGTTTAACTAAGCTTGAATTTTCAGGTTTTTTTTTTTTAATTGAATTATTTTTATCAGATGTTTTAAAAATATTTCTTTATAACCTTTATCTATAGAAATTTTATTAATCACTGTTATAATTTATTAAACAATGTTTTTTTCTGTCTCTCTGATTTTTCATAAATAAAAAAATTAATTGGGATACATAATATGAAAAGATTTTTGTCTTGGTACCACAATTCAAAGGAGTTTTTACGCACAAAAAATTTATGATATTTGAAAGACGTATTACATTTCTTCAATGTCCTATTTGTTTATAAAATTTTATTTCTGTAAATAATTCTAATTTGATTGTTGTAAATTGCAATGATTCTAAGTTTATTATTGGTATTGTTGCTGATAGATTAAAAAATTTCTTTTTATGCCTTTTTCTGTTATTCATCTGAGTAAATAAGGCTAACAAATAAATAAAATTAGAATCATTGCAACTTGTGTGGGCAGATTTGAATGTTAAATTTTTTTAAATTTTAAATTGGTCTTTTTATCTATGTAGAGGTGTTTTTGAAAGAAAGAAAATTGCTTGAATTACTGGTTTTGTGGTAGATGTGGATTGGACAGGTGGTCAGATGAGGTTTTCGATTCATAAAGAACAAGTTTAACTATATATTCACATCTTTTCAGAATTTCGTGATTGCTTTTACTTGAATGCCAGAAGTGGCCAAATACGAAGTTTGGATGAATTAACTATCATCATGCGTTCTTTGGGAATGAGCCCAACCATAACAGAATTGAAACAATATTTCAAAGAAAAAAGTGAGTTAGGCCTTTTATTTGAATTTATGATAGTTTTATTATTTTCCGTAGTCATCCGTAAACTGTTTTATAAATTATCATTTGTCAAGTCTGTGCTAAAAGTAACTTAGCATATATAGATTTGAATTATCGATATCAATAAATATACCAGAAAGTTTATTGTATTAATGTTAAAGGGGTTGTTTAAAACAAGCTTTTACTTCATGGTCTTTTTTCTTATAAAAATTGAATATAGACTTTTAAGAAGGAACTGGAGTGGAAAATAATACAAATATATGGGATGTTTTGGTTTTTCATTACTGAAAATTGTTTAAATCACTAATAATATAGGAAATTCAACTTTTTTCGCCCCAATAGTAATAGAATATCGCACAAAGAATAATAAAAGTGATCAGAAATATTGTTGTAACTTTTATAGTAATAGTTTCATTGAAGATACATGGTACAAGTCTGCATGCAAATATATACCACATGCAATAATATATTATTCAAAATTCAGTTTTTAGAATTGTTCTTATACGACCTCACTTTGAGTTATATAGGTTTTCCTGCACCTGATATATGGAAATTTAGCTTTTAGTTGCAAAACAATTTTCTGAGTGTTGTAGAACGTTAATTTGTTGTGGTAGAATATTGGTGTATTGGTTGTTTCTGTTAGTCTTCAAGCATTTTATAGAGAAAGTTAATAATGGTTTTGCCTTCAAGAAACTATTTCTTGTTTTGTTTTTATCTTACCAATCTTACAAATCATTTTGAATCATCCTTGAATGCTTATATAAAAGCATATCTTCACTTTTCATTTGGGTTGAGTTTTGGCCAATAATATCTATCATTACATTTTGAACAGATTATAATACTCTTGCAATTGAAGCTTGATATTTGCTGTTTCTGAATTAAGTTCTTTTTATTGATAGCCTATATAAGCTTGGAATTTCATTTTCCTGATCTTGATTTTTGTTTGAAATTTACATCAGTATTTTATTTGAAAAAAAAAAAATCTTAATTTTATAATATTGAACTATTCAAATTTCAGAATTTTGATTGTTGTTTGCTTCATAACCATCTATAATTTTTATTACATATGGCAGTTGAATTATTTCTTTTGGGAAAGGTTTCAACTTTTCTTACTTTTGAAAATTAACTGTGATTCTGCAGCCGAGTTGCTCACTTTAATTCGAAAATTATTGCTGTGCTCTGACAGTTTTTAAACTGGAATATTTTGGCATTTGATATTTTGATTACAAGGTCATTCTTATTTTGTAGGATTCTATCCATTAGTATTAGTTTACATGCAAATTTTATTCATATTTAGATTTCTAGGAATATAAGTTGGAATGTCATCATGGAATTGTAACCACAGTTGAATCAAAATTATATATCTTTAAATTTTGGCAAAAGTAAACAGTTTATTTGAACAATTAATAATTTTTATTTAAAGTCTTAATTATTGGAAGGTGGCTATTGCCTGGAAATGTATTGGTTTCTCAGGCAAATCTCTAATTCTTTCTTTTGATAATTATCAACTGTCAAAACACCTTTTTCTGTTTGCAAAGCCTCTTTGCAATTTAGAAAAAACAACTTCATTAAATGTTAAATTAAAATCTTTCATCAGCTTGTAGCTCAAGGGCATATAATTTTTTAAATTTGAATTCAGCTAATTACTTTCTGGATACATATCTTTTTTGTAATTCATGCTGTGATATTTCAGCATTGACTTTTCTACACTTAATTGCAGATGGAAAGATATCATTTGCTGATATGCTTGAAATAATGCATAATCATAGCCAGCGGGAAAACATTCCACAAGAAATCCTGCGTGCATTCCGAGCATTTGACAAAAGCAAATCTGGGCGTATACCAGCTCGAGAGTTACGCCACATACTCCTGTTATGGGGAGAAAAGCTGAGCCCCAAAGAGGGTAATCCAAATTTTATCATTTTTTCACTGAATTATATATGCAGTTGATAGCTTATGATAATCCTAAAAATATTTCTCAAGTTTAAAATCAACGTCTTAAATTTTTTATTTGGATATTTTTTTCTTCAGATATGAAAAAATTATATTCCTTGTCAAATTCTGTAGTTTGCTTCCTGTTTGAAAGTCTTTTCCAATCTTTTTATATACTTCTAACAAATGTCATACATTTTGTTGAACTTGGAAGATGCCTTTGATAACCTTTTCTGCAATTAAATAAAGATAAATGCAATGGAATAATTTGCATGTAATTCTATGTGGGCATGAACATTATTATATGGATAGTTCATTCAATTATCCTTAAGCCTTTTTTATTTCTCTCTATTACCCAATTTGTAATCCTTTGAAATAACTTGCTATATTATCTTGATTTGGTTGCTTTTTGAATGAAATCCTTCCTATCCATCAACTTTCATCATTTAACGGCAAATTGTGTTAGCAGTATGCCATTTTTGTTTACTTAATATCTAAAAGAAGCAAGTTTTAAAGGCTTGTGGATAGTGTTTATTGATGCAAGAAACATATTTGGCTTTACTTTTCCAAATATATATCATTTTGTATCTGACAATTGAAAGAAATTTATTTATTACATTTTTATCTTTAAGTTCATTAATGCCATACATTTTCAATTACCAGAGGATTTTTCTCTCGTCTTTTCCCACTTTTTTTGGGGATTAATTTTTTGTTTTTCATACATTTTTTCACCTCTCTTTTTAAAGATCTATTTTAAGTATCAAAAATTCTTAAATAGTGCATTTGAAAGTATATTAGATATTTTAAATAAATTTTATTTGTGACAATTATTGGAGAAAAATACATATGAATATTCCTACTTTATTTATCAATATTTTAACTTTGTTTTTCATTACAATTTCAGAATAATTCCCACTTTCACTTGTGAATTCATTAATAAAATATATCTAACATCTTGCCAGTTTTGTATATTATATTTTTTGAGTAATGGGTGTTTTAATTAATAATTTTTTTCTTATAATTTGAAATATTACTTCAGAATTTTGTTATACAAAATGTTTTGACTTCTTCCAGCTGTATTAGGTATTATACTGTTTTCCAGTGACATTAGGTAAAAATTATTATGCCTAATTAACTTTTTTCCATGTTTTTTCCTCAATTATTTGCCAGTAAATCAAAATGTTTCTACTGAATTTTTTCTTTTTTGTAATTTCTGGTGATTGTTTTTGTCTCGATGAAAATTTTTATATTTTCCTTTATCTATTGAATTTTACCTTACTCCACCACCACTTTTATCCATTTTCTTTCGAGTCTGCATAAGAAAAGGTTTTCGGTATTAAATTTATCAGTTTTTCTTCTACTTAAAAGTATTTTACCTTTTATCAATGAAAATATATCCTTAATTTATGTCCCAATTTAAGTGTTTCTGAAAATAGGCAGCCTTTTTATAAAAATTAAAATAATTTTTTTCTTCATATTTTCATTTGCAATACAAATTGCATTTAATATCTAATAAACTATTTTGTTGCAGTGGATCGTATATTCAGGGAGGCCAATGTTTCATCGAATGGATACATCAACTATGATGATTTTGTTAGGGTTGTGTGTGCTCCTGTCCCAGATTATTATTAGAGATATTTGAGCATTGCTACTTCATTAGCTTTTATCATTAGATTAGTTTTTAGGGATGAAGGTGTATTTATTGTTATTGTTGGTTTTGGATTTTATACATTTTCTAATAAAAATTATTTATTGAAATATGTCTTTTTTTTTTAGTACAGTTTTAAATGCATATCAGTAATTATGCTACTAAGCTTCTTTGTTTTGTGGTACCATGGTTATTTTCTTACTGTATAAAGTAAGATTAATATAAATTTGTAATAATGTGTTACATTTATTAGATTGGAACGAGAGATTCAAATGTATTTTTTTTCTCTAGGTGTCATAATTTATTTGTATTACTCTGGCATCTTGTTTTTGAATATCTATACAAATTAATTTTTACAAGTGTAATTTTATAGTTTGTTTAGAAAAGGGAAGGGACATTTTGAATCATCAAATTTGATATCTCTTGTAATATAAAATGAAGTGTATAAATAAACAACTTGCACATTTAGATTTGTAGTTTTTTATTTGAAATTATAAATAAAATTGGAAGCTTTAAAATCGACTGAAAGGGGAGGGAGAGAGAGAAATATGAATGGTGAAATACTAAAAATATTTAAAAATCTGATATTGAATTGTTTTTTCTTCTTTTTTGCTAATTAATTTTAAGGTTTTCTTTTTTTGAATAATTACTTCTAAGCACCTTTGGTTAGCTGGAATACTTATTATATTTGCTATCAAGGGAATCTCGGATGTATGATTTCATGTTGCTATTGTTTTAGCAAAATATTTGATTCACACTTTGATGTATATTAGAGTCGTGTTTTTTAAGTAGTGTGATTATTGGTTGTTATTTGTAATGAACTTTCTTAATGACATCAAACTCTCATTTCTTCAAAATGTCTTTGGGAATGCAATTCTAACAGTAATACAAGTTTGCTTTTTCTTCATGTAATCAACAAAACTGATAAACAGAATCTTTCTTTGAATTTCAATGTTTGATGAAAGCATCTTGAAGAATGCTTGAAAATACTTTGAATTTTGTTACTATTCTGAATTGTGTTGTTAAAAATTGTAACAAATTAGTATCATTTAAAAGACAACTATTTAGATTTTAAAATAATACATGGATTATTTTTCTGAAATGTTTTTGTACACTGTTGATGAAAAAATGCCAAAATTCTGCTTAATTCTGCAAAATTGAAAAGAAAAAAATAGTGCTGGGATACATATTTTTATCTTTTAAAGTACATTCATACAAAATAAATATGGCAACTTCAGCCAAACAATACAGGTTATAGAACACCATCAAATTCAGATTTTTCCTTTATATTAACACATTAAAGGCGGGGGGATCTTGATGTAAGTATGCTAGGTAACTCGGATCAAATCACAATACGACTCCCGCCTGTAATGTGTTAATAAAGATAACAAAATACATTATGTGTAGTGAAATTGGCTGTAAGAGATGGGAGAATTAGCCATATATATTTTTTTATTTAGAAATTGTTAATATGTCCTTTGTTTTTATCGACTTAATGTACTTTTTTTGTTGTGACCATACTGTATAATTTCAATTATTAATAGAAATTTTATTTTAGCATAAATGTATGGTAATTAAAAAAACATTCAAAAATATATTACTATATTTGAGTTATTATGGCATGTGAAGTGTTCAGCACTTCATCATAAATCAACTAGAATCCATAAATTAAAAATCTTATAATTGGCATTTGAGAGTTGAAATGTATGTTCAATGGTTTCCAATATTAGATATGCTTCTCTTGCTTCTCCATTTAACTCGTCATTTGTGTGTGTGTTTGCATCTTTTAATTTATCTGCTTCTAAATTTGGGAAATCAATAACCTTTAATTTTCTGTTTGGCAGCCATAGTTAAAATTGAATTAACCATTCAAAACTGAGTTAAGTTTATAAAAATCTTTTTGGTAGGTACTATAAATTTTCTCCTTCTAAAAATCTAGTTGTAGAAAAAGATGTAAAATTGCATATTTTTATAATTGGTTACTTTGGTAAAATGTTTTTAATGAATTGTTATTCTTTGGAGTGTCAATTTTAGAAATGACTAAAGAGTTCTTTTTATTAAATTTTTCAATCTATATCTTAATATTACTCCTTTAATTCTTTTTTTTTTGTGTGTGTGTGTGTGTTTCAGTTTTCTATATTTTATCCCCCTTCATAATATTAATGCTTGGCAAACAATACTAAAGTATTTAATGTTGTAGTAATAGAATAAGATTGTATGATTGCCATTTAGTATTCTTGTTTGTCATGATAATGTTGCAAAACTTTTTTTTTAAATATGCTTTTTTAGATTTATTAAAAATTGGATTTTTTAAAAGAATTCACATTTTTGGTGTAAATATTACATTACATTATATAATGTAAACATATTATTGCATGAAAGTTATTTTTACTTAGTTATCAGTTTAGAGTCCAAAAATCTTTTTCACTTTTTAAAAAATAATATAATTCATTACAATATTTCTCTTTGTTGCAATAGAACCAATTGTTGTTGAAAAATTCATTAATGCACATTTTACATTTTAATAATTCTTGGTGGGGGAAAAAAAGTTTTTTTTTTTTTTTTCTTTTTTCTCTATAGTTATTTATTCCAAAGCTGTTTTTTTTTTTTAAATTTAACGATGTATGTATATATATTTTTTAACTGTTGGGCTTCTTAAAACTAAAATCAAATTTGTTTAGGGGATAAATTTTACTTATTTTTAGTATATTAAGATATTTATTGTAGAATTAAAAAATTCTTTCACTTTCATTATATTTTTAATTATTTGCCTTTGGTGACCAAATAGTTTTCTAGAGATGCTGATTATATTTAATTTTAAGTTGTTTTGATAAACTTCCATGCTCATGTTTAGTTGAACAGGAAAGAAATTAAAGTTGTGTTTAATTATGGTCTGTTTATTGCTAATATGTACTGATAGACCAGTTCCATGATATAGTAATATTGAGTCAATCAAAGTTTTAAAATTTTAAAAATAGTTATTTCTTTGATCTGGTTTTAATATATAGCTATGAGATGGAATCTTTTTGTCATTTTGATTTAACAGAAAATAAAATTTAAGAGTGCAGATATTTTACAACTGTTTTTAAATGGATTTAGTAATTTGAATAGATATCGATTCATTAATAATTAATTTTATTAATTCAAAATATTTTCTATTACAAATAAATTATTTATAAATTTTCTGAATATGCTAAATTCTGTTTTATGACAAAATTAGACTTATGATACAACACCTTAACGAATGGGATGAATTCAAAACTCATTGGCTGTTTACTATATAAGTTCATGAATTAAGTTGAGAAGGGTAAATAACTGAATAATAATAAAATGTGTTTTAAGTTTTCATACTGTAATTAAATATTCAGAAAATTCAAATTCTCTATTATAATTGTACGAATTTACTTTTTTTAATAATAGCATTTGAAAATGGGGCACTTTTGAAAATGAAGTAATTTCTGTTTATCTAGATCAACATATAAAATTAGTAAAATCCAGATGAAAATTTTCAAATAAATAGGATTAAGATATGCATATGAGTGAGATAAGATATGCATAAAATGTATCCGAAATATTTGTGGTATCTCAAATACAAAATCAAGTTGTGTTCTTTGGTACTTGCTTATTATCTTCTTTATTATGATAATTATTGCAAGTATTTTGGTGGCGAATTCATTCTTAATATATTCTCTTATTCATAAAAAAAAAACATAGTTTCTTGATTGATAATTTTTAATTTTACATTAAAGAGAATATTATTTAATATCAGTAAAGCATCTGGAGTTTTTTACAAATTGTGTATGGGGAAGCAATTTAAAATTGTTTGAGCATAAAATTAAAAAGAAATTAACATTTTTAAAAGAATTTTGCCTTAATATTTCATGGCAATAAGTAGCTATATGATTATTACTAGAAAATTGAAATTTTTATTGAATATCTGCTTGTTTTGTTGATTTCATTTTCACACTTCAGTCTTTGTTGTTATTTTAAGAAAATGAAAACATTCATTGTTTTGTTTCATCCATTTACTTGATGACTAACTAATTATATAACCAAAATAGTCAAATATCTTGGCTATCTTTTTATCTCTGTTTTTACTAGCAAAGTAATTTGTAATTTATTTTTTGTTTTTGTTATATAATTTGACTATAATTTGAAAATTGGCTAAAGAAAGATAAATTCATACTCTACATTTTGTTATTTTGTTGTACATAATAGGTAGCAGATTTTCCTTAATATGGGGGAATATATATGCCATATTCTTTTGAAAAGAATATTCTGACAGATCTATTTAATCATATCGAAAATTATTCTACGTTTGAAAACAAAATAATTTCATCATATAATAAGTTAACATGCAATAAGCTTTGTGATTTAACTGGTAAATAGAGGACCAAAATGTTACTTAGGCAATGATTTGCCTCTCTAAGCAATAAAAATATGCTGTACAAGCTAGTATTTTATGCAATTTTAATATAATATATGTAGTGCATGCTCCGGGTTTGAAACAACACATGCACTGAATATATATATATATATATATATATATATATATATATATATATATAACCCTTGGTTCAGTTTAGTTATATTAATGTCCCGTTTAAAGCAACACGAGGGCTATTTTGGGACGGTCCAAGTAATTTTGAACCACGGTCAGATGACGAGGACGACAACTGAAGTGGCACCCCCCTCTCCACACCAGCGGGAGGACGTTTGGCAGGACAGATTTAACGTGCAAGAGACCCCTTCACACGACGGATCTTCGGTGGAATCGAGTCTCGAACCTGAAACCCTCCGGTTCCGAAGCCGAGACCTTACCACCAGGCCACCGCGGCCCTCAAAATTTGATAGAAATCTGCCAATGTGGTGTAAATTTGAACCATTTAGCTCTTAGGGGGGTTCAGTTATCTTTGTCACAGACATACAGACATTTGTCCATTAATGTGTTTTTAGAATTGAGGGTATTCTAAAATGTGGAGATTCGTCAAAATCTTGAGTTTGAAGTATTACCCTTGGAATTTACCTTAGTGTACACAAATGGAAAATCGTATGGTATTTTTACATGTAATAAAATGTTTTTGTTTGGGGCTTTTGAAGTCTGAAGATGCTTGGGCAGGAGCACAAAAAGTTATTGTCCGAAGAAGAAAATGGGAATGAATGCGATACAACAAGGCGAGATATCTAAAGTTTATATATATGTGTAATTAAAATTTCCAGTTTTTCTAGCTGAAAAAAAAGCTTTGAAGCTCGAGTGATTTTGCGATGTGGGGCGAAAAAGAAAACGAACATTGCTTATTGAATTGATTGTGATTGTTTCAAATCGATTTAAACTAGTTTTTCACAAAAGAAAATTCTGCACTAGAAAAAAAAAATAATAATTTAGAACTCGAATGATTTCAAGATAGTAAAAAAACCATCGCTTTTTTTAAAAATGGTGATTGTGAAATATGAGCCATGTCAGAACATGTTCTGTCGGACTGATATCACATGACTTAAAAATGTTCTTCGTTGCAACTTGAATTTTGCCATAATGGATTTCGTTTATTAAAATTTTGCCATAGTAGGTTTATTTAAAAACCTTTATTAGTTTATTCAATAATTTTATCATAGGCCATTCATCTTTTCTTAAAACAATGGGCACCAAATAATTATTATTGAAACATTAATCAAAACCAGAAATCAAAATTTCATATTTTAATTGCTAATTTATTATTGGAAAATTAAGAAAAAGCAAATTAAAGAATTCAAAAACAACGAAAGTTCATATATATCTCCGTGTTTATAAACAAACCACGGATCTGTCAATTTAAAGTTTATTTATATCTTCACAATGTTTAATGCTAGATAGCAAAGACCGTTAATTTTGTAATTCCTTGTATTGTTTCTTTACATGTTGTTTAGTTTAAAAATTAATAAATATTTTGATAATAGTAATTAATTTTAATAATTAATATTTTATAAAATTACCTCATCGGGATTATTTTCAGAATTATTGGAAATTCATTCCTGTATTTTCATGCTTGAAATATTAATTCCATGAAAAACAATTTCATTAAGCGAAAAGTAATATTAATTTTGAGTATAGTTTATATGACATTTGCTTTTTACTGTCTCATATACGAAGTACAGATGTATTGTAATCTAAAAATTCGAATGCGAGGTTTTGGCTAAATTTTCCAATTTCATTTGTCCTGGAGTTTGTAAAACACATTTTTGAAGTTATATCTTTTGTGAACACGGTTACTCAAAGACACTTTGAAATAGCCGGATGAAATACGGTATATTACCAAATTTATAGAAATCTATTAGATGTTAAATGAACTCCATGCATAAGAAGCCAGTTCAAGTATAAAGAAACTCGCTAACTTCAGAATGCAAAGAGTTAGATCAATGAATTTTAGTACACTTCTATATAGTAGATAGGTATCAAATTTAGAACTAAATTCTTCAAGCAATTGACCACCTTACAATCTGTACTTTTGTATGTATATAAACGGGATAGCTCAGAAATGCAATGACTTAAGATCACAAACCAAATTTGTGTTATTTGTAATTGCATTTTTTCCCCCTTGCATCAAATTTTTTATGTATTTTGGCCGGTACAAAAAGCATTTAAATTACAAATTCAATTATTTGATCTTTGACTTTCAACTGCATGTCAGCATTTAATCTAAAAAACAGTCACCAGATTTAGCAAAAATGCTGACTTTAAACTAAAGATCAATGTTTCATAACTATCATCCGCTAATACTACTTAATTAATACATATGCGCTTTTTTTTATTATATTATAGAACGCTTAACTCTCATGGTTTGGACTCAAAATAAAAACCTGATCACTCGTGATATTCACAATTTGGCCCATGGTCCATAGTTTTTTTGCGGGTAGAATTGGGATAATACTTTTATTAGAAAGTATACAAGAAAATCTTAGGGAGATTGCTTCCTCTGTTTTAATTTTTTGATTCACATCAGGAATTTTGGCTGTATTCTTTATTTTGTGATGTATAAATTTGATAATTAATCAAAATTATAAAATAGTGCTTTCTTTTGAAAGAGTAGACTGTTCTGATTTACTTTGTGAGAGCGTTTAATATACACCAGAAAGTTTTGCTTTTGATCCATTATATCCTGAAATATTCTGGGTGAAAAAAAAAAGGAAAGAATAAAATGATAAATTTTATTTAAGTAACCGGCTAGATCGAAAAATCGACTTCCGACGATTAGTTAAAAAATATTTTTACTTACAGATTGCATTTTTTTCTTTCCAAAGTCTCGTACTATTTTTTTTTCTACGCGTATCAGAACAAAATTAAAAACGATTACAAGGCCCTTTAAAGCCAAACTAAACCTGAAGTACCTTTCGGAAGCATAAATCCGCTTTAAAATGGTATTACTTTGGAATTTTTCGGCGTTTTTGCGTGTAACAATAAAGGATATTTATGGTGTGAATTTTGTTAAAAAAGGGGAATAAATTGGGCTCAAATAGTAAATCGTTGGGGCTTTCCTTCAAACACTTGACAAATTTTCAAAAGGGGTAAGTGAAAAAGAATACTGACCTCCCGATACCTAAATAAATTGCAAAATTACTACAATATTTTGATCCGATACAACAAAAGCGAGTTACAAGATGTGGAAAGTGCTTATTGCAGTGTTTCTTCACTGTTGTATTGCCAGTGCCCAAAATGTGTCGATGGTTGGTGCAGGTGTCAACGAGCAAAGGTTTTCGCCTTGTTAGTTATTCAAAGGTATCAAGGCCCTTATAACATGCAAGTGAAATAGCGTAATCACCAACAATATCGTATTACTACGGAAATTAGGTGAAAATTCCGGATATATATATAATCAAAAACTGAATAATAATATAAGAACTAAAAAAATTCACTACAAATATCCTTTTCACAAAATTAAGTATTATAATTTATTTAGTATTTTTAGTAGAGTTTGAGAGGGGGTGTGTGTGTAAAAATTTAAGCATGTCATAATCTTTCTCCTTATAACAAAAATGAATATGGGAGTTTATGATGTTAAACTAAGTAAGAAAACCAAAGGTGCTTGCTATTTAATGAAACAAAACTGCAAATATCTAACAAATAGTATTAATTTATTTGATCATCAACAGAATGGTATTCTGTGTTTTTTTAATATTTCACTTATATATTTAGCGAGTAATAAATGTCTTAAATAATTTTGAATAATGTTCGAAAATATTACTTTTAAGTAGTTAAATTCTTTGAAAATATCTATTCTTCAATAATTTGGTAATATTATGTTATTTGTAATATGTTGGCAAGGAATGCTATTGCCGGTGTCCTGGCATAGGGGTAGCGTGCCTTTTCCATGATCTGGGTGTCCCCGATACGGGCATGGTTGTTCTTCGGTGTTCTAATTTATAAGAAATCGTGCGATTCACAGTTATTATGTACGCATCTGTAAAGAAAAATGCAAAATATGCATGAATATTTTGTTGAAATGTCATATAAGTATTTCAGAACAAACTAACAAAAAGTAGATTCATTTTTTTTTTTTTTTTTCAGTAATTCGAAAATATCCTAAAAATTTCTGAACTTTCTTGAAATTTTTTAGAAATTTGCAGACTTTGAGCAGAAATTAAATCATAATACGTTCCTGGATTATGTCCAGATGAAAATTAGAATTTAAATTAATGACCCTATTACAAAATTGCATCTTATTTTAGTTCCATGTCACTTAGATTATATTTAATATCCTCAAATTAACAGTACTGTTCTATTTTTTACCGCAGCTATTTTTTTTCCTGTTAACTTTATTTGATTGTGATTTTCAAGAAGGCATTAAATCTTCAGACTGCAAAAGTAAGGTTGATAGTGAGAAAATAATATATATACAGGGTGCGGGAAAAAAGAAACAATGGAAAAATTTAGTGCATTATAGTATAAAAGTTAATTCATTTCTTTTTAATTTACATTACTTTATTTTTTTTTTCTATTACTTATAAATTATTTTTAATATATCTCTTAGTTTGCGGTTTTTTTCTTTTTAATACTAAGTTAAGCAAAATATCTGCAATTTTAGAATTGTTTAAGCAAGGAAAACAAGTCGTTCGTTTGCTTAATGTACTTTAGTAAACAGTATCTGATACAATCTATCGTTTCAAACAGCTTGGCAATGATGGTCCAAGTCAAAGAAATGGACGAAAATGTATGGCGAACACTTTCAATAACTGTAAGGCCATTAAAAAATGGGCTAAAAAAAAATTCGGGGTTTCCCATGAGAAAAATCGCTCATGAAATGATAATAAGTGACAGATCAGTGTGATGAATTGAAAAACAGTTTGGATTGAACTTTACAAGTTCCAAAAAGTTCAGCCTCTCACCGAAAAAAACAAACTCGTGCGGCTCCTAAGATGCTGAAAACTTTTGAGACTGGTCGCCAGTCAGCGTTGGGAGATTCCTTTTCATTAATGAAAAGTTTTTTGCTGTCCAACAAGCTCATAACTGCCAGAACGATGAAAGCCGGTCTGTAGACACTTTAAGCACTTTGGCAGTTGTTGAACATCCCCATTATCCAAAGTCCTACATGGCCTGGGGTGGAATTTAGGTAAGTTACAAAACACCTTATATTTATGGACGAGAAGCGGAACATTCTAAATGTTTTAGTACTTCAGTGGGCCTAAGAGCTTTTCGACAAAACTTCGCACCAGTTCACGCCAAAAAGACACAAGAGTGGTACAAAGCGCATTTTCTCATCATCATCATCATCTGGAGATTGGACATAATACTCTCCGAATCGCAATCCCATGGATTTAACTGTTATGATCCTTTTTGAAGTCTAAAGCTTGCACTGTACAACACTAAAGTTTGGGCTCTTTGTAACATTCGCTTCGGCATGGATGGAATAGATTAAAGATAGAAGACTTGTGATCCATTGCTGAAAATCTCAATAAGTGTTTGTTCATTTACATCTTGCAGATCTCGGCCTCTTTAAATTTAATCATTAGTTAAACTATACTCTTATTACTAATTGTTATATTTTGTTAATTAAATTATTTTTAATAGTTATTTATAAAATGTTTGTCTTAGTTTTTCTTCTGCATCCTACTGCTATAAAGGCTATTTATCATTTTTCATAGGACAGGATTTAAATTCTCAATCTTAATGTCATTTGGGACTTCCAAAATTCTGATAGCATTTGATTCATTTTCTGTAGCTTAATTATGAAACCAACTTTCATAGAATAATTAATTAAAGTCATATGACTGTATTAACATATTATTCGAGTAATTAATATATATTCAACTCGATCCATATTTAAATATCTCGTCATATCCAGTTAACAGGTTAAAATAAGTTTTATGTATCACTGAATTTAATTCTCTCTTATATTAATATTATGAGAGGTAGAGAGGGAAAAATGTTTTTGAATTTACGCTGTCGTAATTTTTTATTCTGGGAAAAAAAAACATCCTTCAGTATATTTCTTTAAATTTATTATTATATGTTTAAAGGTTTGGACAGGGCAGTATTTTATGAATCATTACATTAACCTTTTATTAAAGGCTTTTAGCAAAGAAATGTCAGTCCTAGAATGGGTGTAAAATTGACAAAGTTCTGGATTGGCTATTTGTAGTTTACTGATAATTACTTTCTAAAAGGGGGTGAGCAATACAATTTTATCTGCAAAATATGCTTTGACTCAATTGCTCCTTTTTTAATAATATTAGAATCAAAAATTTTAATCTAATACAACTGAGTAGATTGACAGATACCTCAAATAAAAAAATTATTTAATTTTCGTACTGATATTGGTTTTAGTAATTTTATTTTATTTAAATTTATTCTTTACTAGCCGCCTTTGGCGACCAGCTGGTTCGCCATGAGTAATGAGTTCTAAAATTTCCAATTAAATCATATATTTTTTAGCCAAAATTTAAGTAATAATTTAAGTTAAAAGATTCAGTTATTAATAGTTAAAGAGTCGGTAACTTTATTCGGAAAAACTTTTTGAGTTTAATGCTCTAATAATTTATCGATTATGCTTCCAAAATATTAAAAATGTTTTTTTTCGGTGATATTGCTAAAATGTTAAGTATGATTTTTAAAAAAGTGAAAAAGGGGAACAAAATATTGAATTAATGATACAGATATTGCAAACGATTGTAGAAATATGCCATTAAGTCGGGATTCCAATGCATATCCTATCTAAATTCAATCAGGTTTACTGTAAATAAAGATAATTTATGGAATTAATGACATAGATATTGCAAACGATCATAGACTCCTTTGCCTTGCATTTATATTTTTAGAAGATATCACATTTTATATTTATGTTATTTTATCCAGTCAGGTGCTGAAAGCTGTATTTCTTTAGATTTGATTTGCGATGATAGTTTTTTTTATTTGAACTTCCGGCATTGTTTTATTTTATTTTATCCAGTCACGTGCTAAAAAACCATGGTTAAAATATTTCTTTAAAAATTCGTTAAAAATAGAAGCTTACATTATAAATTAAAAAAAACTGATACCATTAGAAAGCTAATTTTTTTATCTTTAAATTGATGTTAAAATCATGTTTGTCCAATATTTTCGTAAGTTATAGCGGAAAAACGTCGAAATTTAGCTTAAATTTTAATTAATTCAAATTCTAATTAAAAATTCAAAAAAAGGGCTCCGAGGTGCACATTCCCGACCTCCAAGGTATACATGTACCAAATTTGGTAGCTGTAGGTCCAACGGTCTGGCCTGTAGAGCGCCAACACACACACACACATACACACACACACACACACACACACATTGAGCTTTATTATAAGTATAGATTATCTCTGTTTATTGTTATTTCTTGATCATTTAATAATGAGTCAGGGGCAAAGTCATTAAAATAATACTTTGAATTTTGTAGAAAATGGTCTGGTCTGACTTCAAAATTTAATCAATCAATTATTAACCCTCATTCTTTTTAAATAAAACATTAGAAAACAACTTTCGTCACTTATTCCACATCCTTTCCCATCAATGAATGAAATTTGATTAGTTGAATGATTTTTTTTTTCAGCTTTTTATTGTATACCTGCTCTAGAATGATGTATCGCATTATAATTTCCAATTTTCTGATCATGAATTATTTTTGAAAAATCTAGATGCTTATTGGGATTCCATAAATAAATACCTTTTAAGTCCCTGGACGTCAAACCGAATCTCTACTTTTCTGTATCAAATCACCGTGTCATCTTCTGCAACAAAATGACGAACAAGATAGATTTTCGCTTCATTAAACTCTCTTTCATAACCAGAGCAGGTGTACTGGCGACCCTGTGCTCAACATTAGACACCTTGGTCGTCTATCAAGTATGATCCATGTGACAACAATGGGCTCCCCGTGGCGTAAAATAGCAATTAATACTTCCTAACGAGCGCTGGGAATTTACCGTTGTCCTTCACTATGCTGTATAAGAATTTAGGAATGCTTTAGTTGGTGCAAAAGCTTTATAGGGAACAGCAGCGGATAATACTGCCTTGCAATAAATTCCTATCCTAAGTGTCACTTAGCCTGTTTCGGTTTATTTTGTGGCAAACTTGGTAAGTGATTTTCTTATTTACTTAGAAAAAAGTGCACTAAGTTGATTGCGAATTTCCAAAGTTTTATTTTCTGCTCATAATGTGGTTTTCCTATGGATTAGTTGTAACTTATATGGTTGCAGTTACTCACAAAGACAGTCTTCTGTCCAAAGTTGGTTGCGAATTTGAAGATTCTGTTTGAATTTAAGAATATTATTTGGCTTCCCTACGGATTACTTTCAAGTTATATTGTTGCAGGTGTCAACCTCGAATTTTTTTTTTTTTTTTTTTTTTTGGCACTAAATTGGTTGTGAACTTTTCTGTTTGAATTTGTGAATGTTATTTGGTTTCCCTACGGATTACTTGCAACTGATATGGTTGCAGTAGCTCACAAACGACAGTTTTCTGCTTAAAGTTGGTTATGAATTTGAAAATTCTAATTTATGCTGGAATGTACGAATGTAATGTGGGTTTATTAAGCATTTTCTGTATCTTACACAAACTCGATTGTGCACAGTAGCGCCTTTCTATGCAGGCGATAGTGGCGATTGTTCTTTAACTGGAGATTCTTTGAGGCCCATTAAATCCTATTTGTAATGCTAGGTTGACGAGGAGTTTATGGCATAGCAGATTTGCTCCAAAGGTATATTATATAGATGCAAATGCTCACAGTGGCAGTGTTTTTTTGCACAAAGTTGATTGTGAATTTGGAAATTCTATTTTAAACTGGAAATTATGAACGTAATTTGGCTTTTCTAAGGATTTTCTGTATTTTATGTGAACTCATTTGGGTACAATAGTGGCTTTCTATGTGAACCATTGAGATGGTTGTCTTTTGTCTGGAGATTTTGTGAGGACCATTAAAATCTATTTGTAGTTGACGAAACCTAAGGTTGACCATGAGTTTACGGCATAGCAGATCTGTTCCAAAGGTAATTCGTATCTTATAGAAAATGGCATTTTTTGTGGTCAGTATTCGAAATGGATTTTTTAAAATCATTTTTTATTCGTTGTCACTAAATGTCTTCAATTAATAACATTACTTTTAATGGTCGATGCTGTCAGGACGATATATCTAATTATTAATAATATTCTTATTAGCAAAATGAAGATTTCAAGCTAAATTAGTTTGTAATATTTACCTCTCTTCAATTAGGAATACCATATAATTCTCTTATATATTTAAAATAAATAGGTCCTCTAGTCCTAGCAACTAATTTGATTTCGTAAGATTTTTATTTCCTTTGAAAATTTAAGAGCCTCAGATATCTTATTAATGGATATTTAATTTCCACCCTAACCCTCATTTTCTAGAGGTCTCAAAAATTCTATTTCGTAATGCATTCTCTAAAGAAAGAAAAGGGAAACAAGATGAAAAAATCACTCAGTCTCCTATTTCCAACCCGGTTCAGTTTCGCGAATTCTATTTGACTTGATGGCATCTAGATATTTATTTCATTTCATGGTATTTAAATACGTTACCAGTAATCTCAATCTTCTCTTCCTTTCGCCCACTCTCAATAAGTGATCTGCTTTCATTAACATGCTAAGTTAACCATTCAGAATATTCGATGTTATTATGCAATTCTAATTTAAAATAGTACTTACATTTTTGTGATACAATATTGTCATCAATTTTGATTATAAGTGAACATTTGACCATCAAATTCAGATAGTATGTATTAAAAAGCAAGTCCAGTCTAATCATGAAATACCATCATAATCTGCTGGAAGTTAAAGCTAAAAAGAATGAAGTGTTGCTAGCAGATCGAAGGAAAAAAAAATGCGGATGACATTTATTTTGTGTAATTTCCTGAATCAATGAAAGGGCTTATTTCTTTATTTTACCATCCTGCTGTCATATTGTCAGAGTAAAATAGGTTAAGGAACGCGGAAATCAAATCGAACGTCACTAAAATATCGATCCTTTTTTTTTCGCGCCCAAAAACATTTATTTCAAGTATATTTTTGGTAACAATAAGAGCGAATGCGATTCGTTTATATTTTCTTTGTTATTGAGTCAGACGATTTTTGACCTAGAAGTATCAAATTTAAAGGATGCAAGTTTGAATCTCTGAGCTATTTTAAACCAAGTTCGTAATTTTCATTCATTTAACAAATTATTTGTTTGGTCGATAAAAATATTGTTTCACAATTGACATTTTTTACTTAAATTGCAAAAGAATGGCCTTTCATTGATGCCGATTCAGTTGTTGAAAGTTTTGTTTCCTAATTAAAATATATATATATATATTTAAAAATATTACATAATTTGTGACAATATTTTTCATTGTTCATTTAAATTAAAACAGTTTCTATTGTTTCTTAATATAGCTATCCGTTTATTGTTTCTCCTTTATTTGAAACTAAAAATATGCTGTTTATGTTTTCATATTGATTGGCAAAGTCCTAATAAAGATTTACTTTTTATTTTACTTAATTTCGTAGATTTTTTGGACTCTATTCGCAATGTTGACGAAATATGTTAAGAATTAAATCTAGTATGGTTTATAGAATTATACATAATTTTTACTTTTTCGTATATAAAGTATAAAGCGTGGTAATCTTGTAAAAAATCAAGTTGGAGATTTTGACGATTTTTCACTTTTTAAACTTTCTCGAGTCTCCTCAACACATTTTTAGGGGCCGTGGTGGCCTGGTGGTAAGGTCTTGGCTTCGGAACCGGAGGGTTTCAGGTTCGAGACTCGATTCCACCGAAGAACCGTCGTGTGAGGGGGGTCTCTTGCACCTTATATCTGTCAGGCCAAACGTCCTCCCGCTGGTGTGGTGTGGTGTGGAGAGGGGGGTGCCAGTCCAGGTGTCGTCCTCGTCATCTGATCTTGGTTCAAAATTACGAGGTCCGTCCTAGAATAGCCCTCGTGTTGCTTTAAACGGGACGTTAATATAACTAAACTAAACTAAATTCAACTCAACTTATTTTTAGAACTATGACTGTCGTCTGGAAACGAGAAGATAGCTTTGAGCCGAATTTCTGTCTTAATTGTCTTAACACCAAATTTGTAGACTTTAATCAAATTTCGATTGCAATCCATTTAACAGAAATCTGACAGTAACCACAGCATATAAAGAGTTAACAGGATAAAATTTGGTACACAATTGTAGTGCCGAAAATGTAAATCGGTATTGAATTTTTGAAACGAATACTATACTAACCGCCTGTCAATTTTTACAGTTCCATGCTTTAAACATGAGTCGAAAATGCTTTGATCTAGACAGATGAAATCTAATAGGTGCTTCGCTTCATATTTTCAACGAAATTCAATCACGGTAGGTTGTTTGTGCCTGTTTATCTGATTGCAAGTAGGAACGGTAACTTCTAAATGCTAAAAAAATAAACTAGGAGCTAATAAGAATATTTAGCATTTGATGTATATCAGATTTTGCACAAAATCCTACAAGGGAACAGGAACTTACAGTTCTGTTTGCACTTTCGCACGCATGTAATTGATAAATTGTTGTAACTTAAATGAGTGAAATTTAATTTATAGTTTTAGTATTCTGTGTGTAGATTTTCAGAACTAATTGAATTATGATTTTGAATCGAATTTGAATCCTGATTATATGTATGCAATCAGGTATTTTTTTTAAAAAAATTCTACAAATAATTGAAATTTGTTATATCCGCCACCTTCGATGACCAGCTTGTTCACCCAGATTTATTTCTCAGGCTGTTAAATAATTAATATGGAAAGGCACTTTAAAAATAATCATCTTATTATTTGATATGACTGGTTCTTTTGAATATAAATTCGAATTAACCAGTTTACTGCAAATTAAACTATAATGTTGGGAATAAAAGCAGAAATAAAAATCTTGTTACGACGTTAAAAACGTGATTGTGTGTTCGTGGATAATTTATTATTATTCAAATTGAATAATAAGTATTATTAATGGGGAAAAATATTGTACGAATATTGAATTGGTGACATTCAAAACGTAATTTTCAAGTCTTAAGATAATATAAAGGCCGCATTTGTGAGATAATTTTTTGGAAGATAACATCTGTTTCCATTGGAAAGTCATAACGGTTACCCCATTTGGAGACAGTAAAATGCCAATTTTTTTCGCCCATTTAAATTTTCTGTTTGACATCTATCGCTTGATTTCTTTTTTATCTTCTTTCCTTCGATGGAATGGACTTTCTGGTAACATGGCGAACACTCTACAGAACTTTTCTAATTAGATTTGGTAGCTCCATTAATTAACTAAAGGCGTATTAATTCAGTTTAGTTGTAAAAAGTGTTTTTAAAAAGTTGTCTGAAATTCGTCCTGTAGTTTATATTTGACTGTTGCCATTCCTCCATAAGTGGAAGAGCGATTAAAGTTCCACGTATGGTAACTAATATGTTTCGCTCGTATATGCGAGAATGGGTTAAAAAGTTTCCGACCTAACAAGAAAAAAAAAAAAAAAATCTGCTTTACGATTGCTGTATTTCTCAACGTTTTAAGGATTGCTTTATTTCTCAACGTTTTAAGG
>JAPMOQ010001131.1:2760864-2786404 GCA_026543055.1 Argiope trifasciata | reverse complement strand
TTGCTTTATTTCTCAACGTTTTAAGGATTGCTTTATTTCTCAACGTTATAAGGATTGCTTTATTTCTCAACAACATGTATTTCTCAACGCTTTCGAAGGCATACACTTACTCCAGCGGTGCTTGAATGCTTGGATCCCTTCTCTGTAAAAGCTGGATTCTGAATGATAGAGATGTCTCTCTGGAATTTGGTGATGGATCCATGTCTCATCCACATGAAAGAAACGCCTCAAAAAATTCAGTTGGCTTTGAATTGTACAGCTCCGGTATTGTCATTCGCTGCAGTATCAGCAAATGCGACATCCTCTTGATTGCTTTCTCGTACCCAAAATATCGATTAAAATTTATATGTTATGTTCGATATCGATATATGTTCTTTTTTTAGATATACCAACAGATTCAGCAACCTTTGTCGATTCCAGTCGGCGATCATTCATAATATTTTTGTGAACTTTTCTAATGATTTCTTTTATAGTGGCTGATTTTGGTCTTCCAGAATGCTTGTGCGACTTGGTTTAAAGTCCGCAACCCGTGATTTAATAATTGAAGGGTTTGCTGCCAAAAAGAGGTAGCACCAATAATTCAAGTTTGCAGAAAGCCGTAAGAAACGTCTGAAAATTCTAAACTCCAATGAGACATACAGCTCGAACTCTAGAGTAACGTGAGAACTAAGGTTGGAAAACGTGAGAACTAAGGTTGGAGCTATATTTTTTGGCTCTAAATGAATAAGGATTTTTTTTACGCCACATGTAACTCTAACATAATGCATATAACTCAAAATTTCTCCTAGATGGAGCTACATGCTTTTTGCAGTAAACCCTTCAGTTGCAAATGAAAGAGAAAATTCTCCCAGTGTAGTATCTGGCTCAGTTTTAATATCCGCTGGAGATTAGCCTTTTATTTAGACCCACACATACACTTTATCGCAGCCCACACTTCGATTTTCTCTATAATCGGCTAAAAACAAAAGACAATTCTAAAACAGCATAGTACATAAACAAGCAAACACGAATCTTTTAAAATATGCAAGAAGTATACTAAACAACAATGGCACTATGAATTACCATGAACTACATAATTCTGGAACCACCACTTCTAAGTTAAGTCCAAAATTTTTCATCCTATCCTAGTAGATGAGCTGGTTTGGAAAATTTAAATTTTACGACAAAACAAAGTCTTAGAAGAAGAAAAAAAAATGTATCAAGAATTCATATTTGGTTTACTGGACTATTCTGTGGAGAACTGAACACTCATGTGTGAAAATAAAAATCTGAGCATTTGTGACGTTCACGACTTTGCCCAAGCTGTACGATTCTTATTGAAGAGGGAGGAAAAGAGAATTAATCTCTTTATTGGACTACTTTCATCGGTTATTTTAAATATTAGGGTGTCTTATAACTTTCTTTCCTATTTCTAATAAGAAATGAATCATTTTGTGTTTAAGGTATTTATTTTGTTATATAAGAACCCTTTTGTTCTATTAAATTCTTCCATCTCTCAAGTAGCCTCATTATACCTTCTTTCCAAAATTGTTGTGTTTTAGACAAGAAATAACCATCGAGATGTGCTTTTATTTCTCAGACGAATTCAAAGCGCTTATCGCAAATATATTTATTTTAATGATAGAAAGAAGTAGTAATCACTTGGAGCCAGATCTGGAGAGTACGCAGAATGCGGTAAAACATCCCAATCAAACTGTTAGGAGCCGCTCTCTTACGACTAATGAAATATGTGGTCTCACGTTTCATGACGAAAAACAACTCTTCGTCGGTTCATTAATTCTGTCTGGGTCTTTGCTGTAGAAGGTTTCAATCCAGTTGATGACTGTATTTCATTTAAGGTATCAGAACATGTAGAAATGGTCGATTTTCGCAAAAAGTTACATTTTCTTTTATTGGACAGACCAGTCTTTGAGCTATGAAAAAACAGGTTTGCTTTTGTCTGTACGTTAATTAGAAGTCAAGATATGAATATTTTCGTAATGATTGGTAAACCGGATGTGGACATTTGAATAACCGGAAATATTGATTTAGAGGGCTAAAAATTTGTATGAACCCAAATTTAGTTTTGAATACGGGAATATTTGACACAGAAAAACACAAAATGCCAATAAGAGTTTTAACTGTCTTTTTTGGAAATTTGTACCTAAATATGTCTTTGTTGAGCTCTGAATCTTCAGATTAGCGGTATTTGTGTCTGTAATACATTTTAATGAAAGTTTTCTAGAATAACTGAGTATCTTTAAGGTTGTTGGAGTGTATCCTAGTGTAAATTCAATTAAAGCATTTGTTGAGCTTGGTAGAGATTTTAAAAAAATGAATCTAAACAGTATTCAATTCCGAATGCAAAAATTGCCAGAAAAAAATTAATGATTAAAAAGGAAAATTATTCAAAGATGCCGTGGAAGAGGGTATAATAAATGTGTTGAATAAGTATGTGTAATGTGTTGAATTTTAAGTATGCACGCCCATAATTTATTATTAAAACAAGTTACTGAATACATTTTTCTGAAACCTGAGTTTAACTCATTTGTTGCTCACTTCAAATAGCTCAAAATATAATTATCATATTACTATATTTAATATGATTTAATATATCTAGGAAATTTGATAGACCTTGTCTCTATACTATTTTCTAGGGAATGAATTGAAATAATTTAGACCGAGTGAATAGTTTTTATTTTTAGCCTATTGTTTGAAAAATGTCATAATTTTACTAAAAGTTTAATGATAAATCTTTGACTAGTTGTAAATTTTTTATCTATATCTATACTTATAATAAAGCTCAATGTGTGTGTGTGTGGCGCTCTACAGGCCAGACCGTTGGACTTGCAGCTACCAAATTTGGTACATGTATACCTTGGAGGTTCGGAATGTGCACCTCGGAGCCCTTTTTTCGAATTTTTAATTAGAATTCGAATTAATTAAAATTTAAGCGAAATTTCGACGATTTTCCGCTATAACTTACGAAAATATTATCGGACAAACATGATTTTAACATCAATTTAAAGATAAAAAAATTAGCTTTCTAATGGTATCAGTGTTTTAATGTATAACTCAAGCTTCCATTTTTAAAGAAATATTTTAACCATGTTTTTTTAGCATGTGACTGGATAAAATAAAATAATACAATGCCGGAAGTTCAAATAAAAAAACAACTATCATCCCAAATCAAATCTTAAGAAATACAGCTTTCAGCACGTGACTGGATAAAATAGCATAAATATAAAATGTGATATCTTCTATAAAAATAAATGCAAAGCAAAGGATTCTAAGAAATCGTTTGCAATATCTATATCATTAATTCAATAAATTATCTTCATTTACAGTAAACCTGATTGAATTTAGACAGGATATGCATTGAAATCTCGACTTAATGGCATATTTCTATAATCGTTTGCAATATCTGTATCATTAATTCAATATTTTTTTCCTCTTTTTTTGCTTTCTTTAAAAAACATATTTAACATTTTGGCAATATCACCGAAAAAAACATTTTTATTATTTTGGAAGCATAATCGATAAATTGTTAGAGCATTAAACTCAAAAAGTTTTGCCGAATAAAGTTACCGATTCTTTAACTGCTAATAACTGAATCGTTTAACTTTAACTACTTCTTAAATTTTGGCTAATGAATATGGGATTTAATTGAAAATTTTAGAACGCATTACTCATGGCGAACCAGCTGGTCGCCAAAGGCGGCTAGTTTACAATCGTATGGATTTAATAATAATTTCATTCCCTAGAGAAAACTGTGTAATTTATTTTGGTATAAGTTTTGTTGTGATGAGAATAATAGTTTTTGGTGTAGCTGATTTGAAGTTTTATAAGAAATTGCTTAAATTATGCTATTAAATGCCAATTTTCAAAAAAGTTTTATAGTATATTTCAAATAAGGACATCCTATTACTAATTTTGAATAGTCTTAAACTCAGAAATATGGTTAAAGTATGTCTACACCATGTTTTTCTCAAAAAGTGCTCCGAATGTGTTCGGATACCTTAATTTATTGTTTTGCCTTGAGGAAAGAACTCATTGAAAATCATGCCTATCCAATTCCACCAAATAGACAAAAGAACTTTTTTGAGGTGCAGTAGATCTGGTATGACTGAAACCGATGACGTAGATGGCTAATAGATTTTTGTACAAGCAAAACCAAATAAAGCCATTCACGGTGCAATGAAATAGAAACCCTAATATAATTATTTAGAAATTTTGTTCTAAAGCTTGGACGCATATGAATTAAATTCAAGATATTTTTTAAAAATAATGTATTTCCAGAAAAGTAAAAAAATGTCTTTTTAAAATATCTAATATAAGGCTGAAGCGTGTATTCTTTTATGAACTAGGGCCGTGACAAATCGATTTATGATTACTGATTTACTAATTCCACTTAAATTTGTTTTAGTAATTTACTTTAAAATTACGTAACGAATCGTTTGGAATAATTTTATTTGTTTGATTGCCTCTGTGACCTAGATTTTTTTTAATTGTTTGCATTCCTAGAAAATAAAAGTTTTAGAATTTTATAAAATCACAGGAATTCGTATTTTTTTCTTTTTCGTCCCACGTTACAACGAATTGAATTTTTTAATCAATTTTTTTCTTTACTTCTTAAAATGAAATCCGCACAATATTAATTGATTTTTTTTGTTTGTTTTTCCCATTTCATACATTACAAAAGATAATTTCTTTTGGTATAATAACCGGATATTGGCGTTAATACAACTTTCCGACTTTTTGTTCTTTATTTAAAAAAAAAAAAATAGTTTTTGATTCTTATTTTAGAAAATCAGTGCATTATATTTAACCTATTTTTTTCATGTTGTCTTTTCATTACGCCACTGCGATACATGGTAAGTTATTTAAAATAATGCTGCCTTAATTAAAAGCTAATGCGAATCAGAATAAATTACATGTGAAATAACTATATTTAAAATTGAAGGATTTAAAAATATAATATTTAAAGTTTAATATATGTATTTTTCTCATAAGAAAAATTGAAAATTTTAAGTTTCCATTTTGGAATATGTTTGTTTTTAGTAATGCTTTTATCTTTTCCTAAAGAGTCGCGATATTATTATATACTAGCCGCCTTTGGCGAACAGCTGGTTCGCCATGAGTAATGCTTAAAAAAAATCATTGAATAAATGATTTAGATGTTGCAAACGGTTATAGAAACCTTTTCTTTGCATTTATTTTTTTAGAAAATATTACATTTTATGTTTCTTTTATTTAATCCAGTCTTGTACTAAAAGTTGCATTTCTTCAGATTTCATTTGCAATGATAGTTTTTTTTTTATTTGAACTTCCGTCATTGTTGAATTAATTATTTAGATATTTCAAACGATTATATTAAACTTTGCTTTGCATTTATTTTTTTTTTAGAAAATATCACATTTTATGTTTCTTTTATTTTATCCAGTCACGTGCTAAAAGTTGCATTTCTTTGGATATAATTTGCAATGATAGTTTTTTTTAAATTTGAACTTCCGTCAATAGGATAATAACACGCTGATAAAACCCTTTTCCCCCTTGATGTGCCCGTGCAGATTAAATTTTATTGTTTTGTCCGAAATATATTGTTGAAAAACATGGTTAAAATATTTCTTTAAAAATTCGTCAAAAATAAAAGCTTAAATTATACATTAAAACACTGATACCATTAGAAAGCTAATTTTTTTAATCTTTAAATTGATATAAAAATATTTTCGGAAGTTATAGCGGAAAAACGTCGAAATTTCGCTTACATTTTAATTAATTCATATTTTAATTAAAAATTCGAAAAAAGGGCTCCGAGGTGCACATTCCCGACCTCCAAGGTATACATGTACCAAATTTGGTAGCTGTAGGTCCAACGGTCTGGCCTGTAGAGCGCCAATACACACACACACACACATTGAACTTTATTATAAGTATAGATATAGATGGACGAACCGGTGCCAAGACCTAAGGACCGGGCTACCGTGGCCGTAAATAAATCTTCGCCCTCATCTGTTTAAAAGAAGTAAAAAAAATGCCCGATCATCTATGCAATACATTTATTTATATAAATGGAATTAGTCAGTGATAGTATATTAAATACTGATAAACTAGAAAAAATTTAGTGGCACATAATTTGGAAAATTTAAAGAACGGTTTCAAATCAAAATAAATATTTTTATGGTTTAGTATTAAGGTATCCGACTATTTTGAAAACACTGATTATTGATCACATGGGCGAATTTTTTTTTTTTTTTTTCATTGTTATATCTTGAAGTTCAGACTTTCCTCGTTCCAAAACACTTAAACTTTTCTAGTAAAAGGAAGACCTGACCTATCATCCACAGTCGCATATTTTTTCAGCTAAAATTTGCCTTTAACTTCAGTTTTTTTCAGAACTTTAATTTTAATAAAAATTATCAATCGTTAAGGTGATATTTCAAAAAATAATAGAGGTTCTTATATAAAAATTTCAGCGTGTGTTTTAAATAATATGGGCAATGAAATGAACCAAAAGTTTCATTGCTGGTGGAATAATTTTTCTTTTATAGGTGTTGTTAGAAAAATTAAGTTGTAAATTTAGGAGAAAGCATATATAAGTATAATTTCTTTGCATATCAAGATTTTTCCTAGATTTTTGGTTCATTTCATTCGTTACTGTATTCTATAATTTGTGTACAAAGAACTATAGGATTGCTGCATTACCATTTTGGGTAGAGTGTTAACCGTTTTGGTTAAATGTCACTAATATTTGCTACACATTTTCTTATTTCTCAAAATATATTATATTTTCAAGTAATTTTGTTTTATTTATAGTATTTTGTATTATAATTGACAATACATCTAAAAACCATAGCTGTAAATACTTTTTTTTTTAAAAGTCCAATTTTTCAAAAATTTTCCTTTGAACGTAGTCGGTTACCTTAAAGAATTTCATAAAATAATTACTTAATTTGTAGGTAATAATTAAAAATTTAAACATTGCCTAAAATTTTCAGCAACTACAATAATCATACACGTGACCGTTATTTACATTTTTCAGATGTTGGGAAATCTATAATTATCTTCTCTATAAAAGGTAGACAAAAAAACAGACCAACCATTGTTTCAGTCTCTCTTTCCAAGAATACATAATGATCTCAGATTCATTGAGAAAATTCTTTCATTCAGTCGGACGAAATGCATTAAATGTTAGCTTATTTCTAGAACCTTGAGCGCGATAGTTTCTTAATATCATCCTTCATAGATATTTCATAAATTATTATTTGACGAAGTCTTTAAAAAAAAAATGTGGAATATTTCCGTTATTTGCATATAAAAATTTAAATGGATTTTTCCCACTCTTGCGTCTAACCTTGATCAAAAGTCATCTTCTTTCACGAAGAATGTATTGTCCAGCCCACTTTATTTTTTGGGCTTGCAAAAATTACGTAATCTTTTGTAGCAGAGTAAACGCCTCTGCTAATCATATGGCTGCATTTTTTTTTTTTCTTCCACTGAGTATGGATATGGACTAAGTTGCAGTTGTTTCCGGACCTATGAGCATCAGCAAATGTAATGAGTGGATAGTTCACGCTTATGTTTTTGATGTGAAATTCTCATCTTTCTTATAATCAATTCTGATTTCTGATGAAATGCCTTTGTTTTTCCGAGAACCAGCAATTAGTTGCGCATATTTTTGATAAAGCATTCGGATATTTCACGCGAAATGTGATGGATATTGTGGCATATTGTTTGCACTGAATATTTGGCCTTCTAATTATGAAACTGGCATTTATTTAATCGGGTAATATCTTGCTTAGTAGGAAATGTGCATTAATGGTTTCAGTTAAAGGATTGTCTTTCAAATTGACGCGTTGTGTTTTAAATTTGATAAGTAATTTTTATTTAAAAAATAATTCGGCGTTGAAAGAAGATGCTTTGACTGAATGATTTTGAACTGTTACAACAATGGTAATGTTGTTTTCTTTATTTCTCCTTATAATTAAAAAGTAATTTAAATTTTATTTGTGAATGATTGTTGAAATTCCACTGTTTTACTTTTTCTTGATCAATAAAATTTTTAGACTAAAGAGTATTCCTTTTAAAAAGAGCTGAAGCTTAAAAATATTCCAATTAGATGTTAAGTTATTGGAACTAAAATGTTCTCTCAAAAAACAGAAATAAGTAGAGAAAAGTAAAATTATTCTGTGGTCATGGGCATATTTTCGACTTGCAATTGTCTAGAGCCTCCTGAATCAAGGGGCCAAACAGCTTAATTATTTTAGATTGCTAGCTTAATAGTCAAACTGATTAATTATTGATTATATTGTTAACTTCTAGCTGGTTAATTTTTGATTAAATTGTTAGCTTAATTGCCAAATTAATTATTGATAACAGTGTTAGCTTAATAACCAAACAGGTTAATTTTTTATAAAATTGTTTGCTTAATAGTCATATTGATTATATTTTTAGCTTAATAATCAAACAAGTTAATTTTTGATTAGATTGTTTGCTGAATTACCAAATGCATAAATTTGAAAAGAATACAATTCTTTGAATTATTAAATAATATGTCTTTATTGACGCTTTTTAAACGGCACACTTCCAGTTTCATTACATTCATTTGATTATTGCCATAACTTCGTCTGTTGGTTAAGTGCTAAAAATCCGCTGATTATCTGTTAAAAACAAACTTGAGAATTGTCACTGTAATCGTTACTAATATTATAGATCGCCGCAGATAATACGTCGGAAATTACGGTATCTCATTATTTATAAATTGCGAATGTTTGCTTAGATAATATTATGTTTGAACATGAATGCTTGCATTATATTAAGTAATTAAGAACGTAAGCGTTTTCTGAAATTTAGGAAATTAAAAAATCTGAAATCTGATGTTAAGCTAAAAATGTGTAGAAACGTAAAACGAAATTTTATCATTTTGACGAAAATTATTAACGGCTGCAGGGGGTCTTGTTATATATGTATTGCTTCATTATCTAGGATCCTTCAGTATTTATAAGAATTTAATCGATATTTAAATATCATATGTTGCTATAGTTACAAGAAGTTGTTACTTTGTCTGTGCTGTTTTATTGTTCAATTTTATATCTTGATATACTTTATTTATTCAAAAAATATATTTGTCTTATTGCATAAAACGTTATGATAACTGTAATTGAAAAGAGAGTTTTAACTTCTTTAAAATTCTTTTGAATCTGTGATACCTTTTATTTTTCTATTGAAATGCCTTTATTTTTAACTAGAGTTTAAAATCTTAAATTTTTGTAGTGTCAGTGTTTTGGATTACACTTTAATTTATTAAACCGCATTGTAAGGACGAAAGTAACATTGAAGAAATGGCAAATTCGTAATTTATCAGCCTCTTTTAAATCACAATCTATACTTATAATAAAGCTCAATGTGTGTGTGTGTGTGTGTTGGCGCTCTACAGGCCAGACCGTTGGACCTACAGCTACCAAATTTGGTACATGTATACCTTGGAGGTCCGGAATGTGCACCTCGGAGCCCTTTTTTCGAATTTTTAATTAGAATTTGAATTAATTAAAATTTAAGCGAAATTTCGACGTTTTTCCGCTATAACTTCCGAAAATATGATCGCATAAACATGATTTTTACATCAATTTAAAGATAAAAAAATTAGCTTTCTAACGGTATCAGTTTTTTAAATTTATAACGTAAGTTTCTATTTTTAACGAATTTTTAAAGAAATATTTTAATTATGTTTTTATCGCGTGACTGGATTCAATAAAAGAATGCCGGAAGTTCGAATAAAAAAAAACTATCATCGCAAAATAAATCTAAAGAAATGCAACTTTTAACACGTGACTGGATAAAATAAAAGAAACATAAAATGTGATATTTTCTAAAAAAAATAAATGCAAAGCAAAGGTTTCTACAATCGTTTGCAATATCTAAATCATTTATTCCATAAATCGTCTTTATTTACAGTAAACCTGATGGAATTTAGACAGGATATGCATTGAAGTCCCGACTTAATGGCATATTTATGTAATCGTCTGCAATATCTGGGTCATTAATTTAATACTTTTTTTCCCTTTCTCGCTTTCTTTAAAAAACATATTTAATATTTTGACAACATCATCGAATTTTTTTTTAATATTTTGGAAGCATAACCGATGGTCAAAACTGACTGATTTATAAAATTAAAGAATATTATTAGGAAAAGGTGTACTTTTAGAACTTTCCGTCCATCCTCTTAAAGAAAATATTAATCAATGCCCGGAATTACTTCAAGGCTAATGAATATGTGATTTAAATGAAAATTTTAGAACGCTTTACACATGGCGAACCAGCTGGTCGCCAAAGGCGGCTAGTATTTAATAAGGAAAAAGTGTAACTATTTTTTCACATGTTAGCTGGAGTAGTAACGAAAACTTCGTTTGTTCGAACTCGTATGCGGTTGGCATTTGATAAATGTATAAGCGAAATTTGTCCCATTTTTTTTCACTTACATGCTTGGCATGATTACCTTGATATCATTTTCCGAATTAAAATGAAGTATATTTGCTTGCGTCTTGCCTTAAGAAAAAGTGTTGCTTAAACAGCTGTGTTTGTATCATTCTGACAAATGCACGTATTACGTTGAGAGGAATAACATAGTGGCTGTGAATAAATAGATCTCGCAGGTGTGGATTATCATACGACCTATTTTAACACTAACTATACCATAACGGGTCAAATGACCCATTTTGAACTTTTGCATTGATAATGCACGTATTATCTTATTACTTCTCCAAATTTAACTTACTGACTTTTTCTGACTAATTAAGTCTACTGTTCTTGTACTATTTTTATAATTTTTTGTTTTGTTTATTTTGAGTAATAACTGTCGTATACTGTTTTCTACCACATCGGGTCATTTGACCCGGAGAACATTTTTTTTTTGTTTTATAAGCTTATCAATACATATTGCTTATCTTATTATATTCAGTAAACTGCAAATGTATGCAAAGACTGTTACGTAAAGTAGTTCAATCAAAATAGCTGAGAATAATTCAAGAAAATATAAAATTTTTATGAAAGATGATATGGCAAGATTTTCTTTGAAAATTTTTACTTCTGATAATTGTACTCTTACAATTTATAAAAGCAAGCCAAATAAAAAGGTACTTTTACTTAGTTCTAAACATAAATTTGTATCTATAGAAAATAATGATAAGCGTTTACCTGAAACTGTTTCATATTACAATAAAACCAAATTTGGTGTAGACATGACCGATCAAATGGCGAGGAAATTTACTACAAAGTCTAAGTCTTGCAGATGGCCACTGAAAGTTTTTTTAAATATCCTTGATTTAGCTGGTATAAATGCCTGGATTTTATACAAGCAAACAACAGGAGATAATATCTCGAGACAAGACTTTTTACTCAAGCTAGCAGTAGAACTTGCCGACGATTTTCGAGCTGCCCTTGAAAAACCAAAAGAAAAAGCAAATACTAAACGATCGTTGCCTAACCCTGTTACAGATTCTAATAAACGTAAGAGGTGTCAAATAGGATACTGCAAAGAGAATAAAACTAATAAAATTTGCTCCAATTGTAAAAAATTTGTTTGCGGGAAATGTGCGACGGAAACACTTATGTGTAAAAAATGTGATGTATAAGAACAACTCTTATTTTTTGCGTTTGAAATAGAAATTGTAAAAATACTATTTCATATAATTATATACATATTTTATTATCATTATATTTTTATTTCCTTTCCAACATCCATATTTCATACATAAAAGTAGGAAACGTAAATTTCGGGTCATTTGACCCGCTATGGTAAACTAGGTATCTAATAAGTGTTGGTATGATTAGTGTTAATGTGTTACACAAGTATTTAACTCTGTCCCCTTTCTTTTGCTTTTTAAAAAAAAAATATTTTCTTTATTTTTGCCCCTTTCATATGTGTATAAAACAAGCTAAAAAACAAATAAGAATTTTCAACCTCCCTTATATATAATATTAAAATAATATGTGTGTTAGCACATAATTTTTCAATCAGAAGGCAGTGAAAAGATTTCTACTGGGCTTTGTTTTATTCTCATTGTTTTATTGCTAATAAAAAGGCTTTCCTGCACATACTGTTTTTAACGTGTTCGTGAAGTGTTAAAACCTAAGAAATTGCGACCTTGAGCAAGTTTCGAAAATCGATTCGCAATTATTTCCTTTTGTGTACTGCCAACATTGATTTATTTCCGTACAATTACCGAGATAATATACTTGCTGTCTAATTTCCTATTGCTTCCAGGCTGACTCGTTTATCGCCACATTATTAAAATGAATTCGATCCTTAAAGATTCTACATTGTAGATGTAATTCTTCCACAAATAGTAAACTCTTTTTCCGTTGGTTCTGATCCTACGTTTATTTTTAGAATAATTTCTATATTAATTATAAACTTAGTAATAACTGACAGTAATTGGTTACATGCTTTAAAAAAGATTAAAGCCCGCAATTCTATATTGTAGTAATAATTTATTTCAGCATTTGTAGCAATCTGAGTGCAAAAATCGTTTGGATTCTTTTAAGATTTATTTTGAATTTCGATACTGTGTTGATTATTAGTGTAAATCTTTATTTTTTCTTTTTCTTTTTTAGAAACCCAGTTGTAATAAGCATCTGTATATTTGTAAAATTCTGATCCTCCATTTTTTTTGTTATTCATTTAGTGTTCTTATTTATTATTAAATTTATTGTAAACACAGAATAAAAATTTTTTGCGACTTTATTTCTTTTTAAAAAGCATGCAAACAACTACTGTCATTTATTACTGAGTTTGTAATAAGTATAGAAACTATTCTTAAAATGAACATATGATTTTTGAATTTGAAAGTGTTCGATTCTATGTTGATTTCAAGTGTAAAACTAATTTTTTTTTTAGAAACTCAAAAATAAATTGTAATAACCGTCTGCATATTTCTAAAATTATTTCTTATTTTCCTCTCTTTTGTTCATCTAGTGTGTTTTTATTTAGTATATTTGTTGTGAACCCGGAACAAAAAGATTGCAAAGATCTTAAAAGTACACGATACTGTGTTAATTTTAAGTATAAATCTAATTTTTGAATTTTTTTTAGAAATCCAATTATTAATTGTCTGCATATTTCCAAATGAGGGGAAAATTCTAAGTTTTTCCTCTTGTTATTTTTATTCATCTTGTGTGTTTTTATTTATTCATACATTTATTATAAGCTCTGAAAAAAAAAACAACTTTAGCCTTTTCTTGCAAATCTTTTGTATATTTTCAAAATAAATTCTAACTAAGATAGTATTCGATATTGGGTTCATTTTAAGTGAAAAACTGCATTTCTTTTTATTTATTTACAAACCGAGTTAAAAAAAATTCCAAAAATCATCATGTTTTAAAAATTTATTGTGTTGATATAAAATCTCAACCTGCATTTGTTCTACACTCAGTAATAAATAGCAATAATCATTTGCATGTTTCCAAAATTAATTTCATTTTATGTTGATCTTAAGTGCCAACTTATATTTGTTATTAACTTAATAACAAATATCAATAATCGTTTGCTTGTTTCTAAACTTAATTCTTTTTTTCTTTCTTTCTCTCTTTTTCACTTAGGGTGTACGCTGCAGAAGTTGAGCTTTCTGAAGATCTTCCTTTGAATAATGCATCTTCATTTCACGATGTGTTTCTCCAGCTCCATCATTTGTCTGCTTGTAGTCACGTGTCACGGCTCCATCAATGCATACGATTCTGCATTAAACTATCGAGAAGACGACGACGGATCTCGTTTTCATGACACATCCCACATATCAAATAAAAATTTTACAGCATCGAATCTAACATCATCAGGTAATAATCATTCTTTTAATTACTATAAATTCCTAGCTAGACAGGTACTAAAATGCATTATTGAAATGTCAAGGAACAGAATCAGAATATTAGAACATTATGAATTGTATCAGATTATCAGAACAATCAGTGAATTGAAATATACTTTCAAACGTCGATTTGTGTACTAAGCATGTAAGTGCTGTTGTTGTAATAGCTATTTAAATTGAATTTTGTGCGCATTTCCCCTTTTTTGTTCTGAAAGACTTTATAAAGTCTTTTAGAACAGGCAGTTGGCAATTACAGGTTTATTTACTTGAATTCCATTTAATAGTTGTGTCCAATGCCGCATAAGTTCACAAGTGGCACTGTGGGTAGTAAATTTTATCAATCCGCTCCAAAGCCAGTTACAGTTATTCCATTTGTAAGCCATTATTGCCTGCTGTTCTTTTTTGAAGACGCTTCTTTTCACATACTTCTATTTAAAGAATAAATTTTGTACTTAAATATTGAAATGTCTATTATAAATGGTACAATAAAAAATTCTAATTATAAATAAAGTTTATTTAAACAATTTAAAACTTTCGTATTTGATTCTCATTATTACTACTATCTGATAATTGCATCTGGCAACATTTGGAATTTTATGTCTATGATTAAAAAAATCGTTCAAATGATCTTCTGAAATAGACTCGTCGATCTAATGTTGCCATATTTGGTACATAATTATTTCTGAAAAAAGTAATTGGTCTTTAAGAAAGGAGTTTTAAATTTAAGTTAGATTTATAATTGAAAACTAATACAAAATCTTAACGTTTCTCTTCAACTATCTCAGAGCATATTATTGCAGGGAAATAATTTTTATCATATTATAATTAAAAAAAAAAACGGTTTCAAATAATATTAATTTTATTTCCGTATTACAATTTTTCTCAATTAAAATAGAATTTTGAGAATATTTTTAAATATACACCAAAGAGACGTTACATTATGGCTACCCTCCATCTATAACAATAGGCTCAAATAGGAACAAAACCATTGCGATTGCGCTGCTGATGCTGAAACATATAAAGTGACTATGTAATATATTTCCAAACATGGCGCAGTTATCGAAAAAATTGGAAAAGCAGCTGATTTGTCAGACTTCGATTAAAGCCAAATTGTCATGGCTCTGCGACAGGGAACATCAATATCAGAAATGTTGCATTTATTAGGCTGTTCGCGTGCAGTTTTTGTGCGTACATATCGAAAAGTGATATATGGAGGGTGAAACGGCAAGTCACCGGCCAGCGGTGTGTCATCTACGGCACATTGATTTCAGAGGAGAGCAGAGATTGGTACGTAAGGGAAAGAGATTAACGGAAAAGCTACAATAGCCTAAATCACATCAGTTACCTCAGTGGCCACCCTGGCATGTTTCTCAAAACACTGTGCAGCGCACATTGTTACGTATGAGCCTACGCAACCGGGGCCAATGCATGTCCCTATACTGCCGGCACGTCACCTTCAGCTGCGTCTGCAGTTGGTCAAAAAACCTTGGAATTTGACATTAGAAGTGTGGAAAAAGGTCGAATCTGTGAAAGAAGAATCACATCGATGAGCGTGTGCGAACATTCGATTTCCAAAAGAAACACTGGTTCTCGGATGCACAGTTGGATGGAGAAAAACCGGTGGTGGGAGTATTATGGTGTTATCAAAGTTTTCATGGAGCACATTAGGGTCCATAATCTCCATAGAATAACCACTGACGGCTACGTGCTACCTGCACATCGTTGCAGATCCGGTTCATACATTCATAGTAATAGTATTTTGTTGATAAACAAGATAATGCACCATGTCATAACGGTCGAATAATCGGGAAGTTGTTTGAGGAACATTCCAATGATTTTTCAGTCATGTATTGGCCTCCAAATTCACCTGACATTAATCCCATGGAGCATTTGTGGTCACACTTGGCAAACAAAATTCGTGCTGCTACGATACCCCCTAAAAATGGGAGAGAATTGTTGGACCATTTTATGAGTGCTTCTTACCATATATCTCAGACTACCTATCAGCACCTGGTGGAGTCAATATCCGTCGTCAGATGGTGGCAATTTTTCTGGCTAAAGGTGGTCCTACATGTTATTAAAAGGGTGGTCATAATGTAATGGTTCTTCGGTGTATATTTTACTGTAAAACATCATTTGGAGTTATAGTTTGTTTCACATTTTAATGTATTTATATATACATGCATTGCAAGAATATCGGATACATATATATGTATGTTTTTACTGTATAAGCAAAGATGGGCCGGCCAAAATTGGTGTGGCGGAGAGCGAATATTGGCTATCTACCTTCTTCTCAATCTTCATTATTCCCTGTCATTTGGAATGGACATCATCAGTTTTATTGCAAAAATACTACGGGAGTAATTTTGCGCATGTGTTTGTGGAAAGAAAAGACAGAGGGGTATTTGGCTCTCTTTTAAATGCTTAATGAAAGAAAATGTACACTGTTTTTTACCTACACATTCGTCGAAAAAATAGTAGAAGGTGGAGCAGAGGACTAGACATACTAAATATGAACACATTTGCAAGGCATGAAATGCTTTGTGAATGACCGACCTTAAAGATGGAATTATAAAAAGTGCCACTACTCGTGTAAATCTAAACTTTACATACCAAAATTTGCGTGGATGTGAAAACCGTTCAGAACTAGCATGGCACGGAACGGAATATATGATATCCATTTCTTGCCAGTTTTCATTTGGTTTTACAAGCTATGAATTTGAAAAGACTGAATATATGATGATGGTAGTGTGGTCTTTCAATTTGGCCAGATGTTCACCGAAGAGTCAGAGTGAAGTAGTTATAAAGAAGCCTCCATTTTTCGTACAAATTGTATAGAACTAAAATAGTAGTAGGGTCGGTGATTCATGATCGCTTAACACCATTCATATGATGTGAAATTATTATTGAAAGAATTTTAAACTCGCATATTCTTACTGTAATTTTAGATTATTTGGTATTAGTTGTGCAAAATAAGACCTATTCTTCAACAGAATAATAATGTGAGACTATTTTTGCATGAATCGCCAAAAAGCGTTTTGAATAGGAGAGGAAAATAATAGATTTCAGATTAAGTTACTTCCATCCATCAGTATCAGCAGTTTAATTGTTATTACTTGTAGAGAATTTTATGATGAAACTACAATATTTATGGAGATGTCTAAATCATATTATTGCAGTATTTTGATTCAAATTTAGCAGTATTTTTTAATTAGGTTAGTTTTAAGAATGATTTAAAATGAAGGTAGTTAAATCTAAGCCGGTGGCTGCCCAGTTAATTTTTAAGAATTCCATGAATCCTTTAATCATATCATTTGATAAAAGAGCGTTTCCCATTCTTAATATTTTTGCTATAGTTGTATTCCTTAATATTCCAAATACTGAAATTTAAGTTTGTATTAATAATTAATTCAATAAAAAATGCATACATCTATCCTTTTGTTACATATAAATGCAAATAAAAAAAACAGTAATTTTCTAAATAGAATTTATATATAACATGAAAATTAAATGAAAATTTTCTTTGTTTACAGATGTTAGATTGCTGAGAAATTCTCATCATAATGATACTAATACAGATCTAAATTCACATTTACAACAGAAAACTGCTCACAAGTTTAAGGAACCAACGATAATCTCAAAGAAAAGTACTTTAAATGCCATTCGTGAACGAAGAAGTCTTAATGGGGATTTTGTGCTTCCATTTCCTATACGTAAGAAAATTCCTATTTTAAAATGTTTGTTGCCATTACCTTAATATAAATATAAGTTATTATGTTTTGGTATTTGTGTTGTTATGCTGAACCAACTTTTACATAATTTTTAATTAAGACTGGAAAAAGAATGCAGTAAACTTTTCATTTAAGTTTATTATTATTATTGTTATTTCTATCATGTCCGTACATATGAAATTTTATAGTTTATTTATTTTGCCTTTTTGACATGATTGAGTTTTGCAACTTTGTACATTTGTATACTTCTAATAATGTATTTTCGTATTTTTCAAATTTAAATTCAGTTAATTCAGTTTATTTAAAGTTAATTCATTCAAAGCTAATGATATCACTTTATAAGAATTGGATTTGGATTTTAAGAAATTGGCTTTTAAGAATTCATATAATTTAAAACAAGGAATTGCAACTAAGTTAAATTAAAAGGAAAAAATAACTAAAATAAATAATTTTAAATACATTAGTGAAAATTTTCATTAAAAAAAATAAATTGATAAAATAAGAGATGGAAGAGAAATGGTAGTCCTTTAGACCTTATCACACGGTGAAATTTCGTCACCACTTTTCAGTTTCTATTCTCAAAAACTGGTCAAGCAAGTTTCATAATCGACAACTTTTTCGAACTAGCTCAAAAATGTCGTCGAAAATATTGTCCGCAAACGAAATTCAACCAATCATGTGAAACTTTGAAGTGACGTCACTTTCGCTGTCGTTTGCTGACGGAAAGTGCCGAAGATATTTTGCCATGTGATAAGTCCTTTATGTATATAGCTCGTTTTACCTTTCATGTAGTATTATTAACTTTTTCTTTTGTTAGCCATTCAGATAAAAAAGTAAAAGTGATTCATTTTGTTAATTCAATAAATGCTTTATTTTCTTTCTAGATATTAAAAAACATTTTAAATTATTTAATTTTTAGGTTTTTTAAGGCTTATTTATATTTGTCATTTATCAAAAGCAGTTTTGATGAATTGCCATTTTATCAAAAAAAAAAATACTTTAAAATGTCTAAATAACATTCATTATTAAAAACTCATTGTGAAACAGGAAAAGTACTTTTTAAAAAATCTTTTTTCCTCTCCAAGTGTCCAATTAATAACTGAATTACCATTATCAGTCAATTTAAATCATTTCTTGGTAAAAATGTATTCAGAAAAATTAACTAGAATTTCATCTTAATTTATGTAGAATTATTTTTTGAAAAAATTCTGGAGAGTTCAGTTATGAATTAACTGTTTTATGAGATCATTTCGGAACCTACAGATTTTGGTATTTACTGATTGATAATAATAACTTAATTTTTATTAGCTTATACGTTTATTATGTCAAGAAAAAGAGGGAGAGTACTACTTACTTTAAGGGCAATTTTAATTTATTTTAAAAATAATTGAATCACTAATTATTGCTTATTGATAAAAATTCACTTATCTAATGTTCATATTTGCATTATTTAAATTTTTTTTAACAAACAATACTGTATTTCATTTTTTTTTCATTTAAAGTGCTTGACTTATCTTGCTACTCATTAGAGGGATTTTATACATTCATGCCCTGTCAGAATTATCAACATTTATTTTGCTTATTCTCACAAATAACTCAATTTTTTGAAAATTTCACAATGAAAAGGTTACAGAATTTTCAGCTTTACAGTAGTGTTTAATTAACTAGTTTTAGGTAAACTTTCATACTATCTAATTTCATATCTGTTTCTATCTTTGTCTTTAACATTTAAATAAATTTTCCCTACCTATTTTGACTTCAAATTTCAATCATGGGTTTATGATATTAAACATATTGCAAGCCAGATGTGGCATCACAGCTACTCCCTTCAATCGAGTCAATGCCCTGCGTCATTAAAAAAAAAAAAAAATCATGTATATTTTAAATGGAGCAAGAAATTCCATTTGTTAGTGCTGGTTTGAAATAATGGATCAGTGGATAATCTACATCACACCTGATACCATTATTGATATGTAATCATATTAAATGAATATTTTTGAATATTCATTTAATATTCAATTTAATATACGTTAATAATTATTAATAATTAATAATTATGTTAATAATTATTAATAATAATTTAATATACGTTTAGAACAAGATAGTATAAAGTGAAGTAACAGAATTAATAATAACAACCATATTAAACATAAGCATTTCAGTTGAATGTAATTGTAAAGTATTTCAGAGAGCTTTTGTGTGCATATTTCAATAGTTATAAAAATTAATATGGCAATACCGTTTTATTTATACTTTACCTTATGGTATCTGTCCATAAAGTCTATTCAACTTTTAAGCTGCTACTTTATCAAACTTTAAGATTCATAATTGCAAAGCTTGTGTAGTTTTTTTGAAAATTTTGCTTTAATTTATTGTTTATACCCTGCATTAAATTGAAATGACTTGTTACCATATACATTTTTATAAATCCAGGAAACAGTCATGCTGGTCACGATCATTCAATGCAGCAAGCCCCATCTGTAATGGCGAATGGTCATTCTCATTTCCATCCTCATAACAACAATACTGACGAAGATCTCCACTCCTCAGTTCATTCTGAACATCATGGTGCTGCACAACACCCCACTGATGTCATTCACAAAGATGATGACTTGCAAGATCTCTCTGAAGACAAAGTATCTCATGTGAATAAGAAAGAATCCCATGATGGTCATAAACTGTCAAGTAAAAAACAAGCTGAATCTGCTGTGGATGCTACACATCAAGCCCATTCTAGACCTTGTGAAGGGAGACTTGAAGGTGATGAGGAGGAGGATCATGAGCATGATCATGACCATGAGCCATCCGCTAATTATCATCAGCATCATCCATTAAATGATCGACACATATCAGGAAAAGGTATATATAAATATTTTTACAGTCAAAACGACTCATCAGATCCTCTGTTGGGTGTTGTCTTTAACATTTATAGAAATGACCTTTTATTTACAAAATTAATATAATCCTCTTCAACTTGATACTATAAAAAATTTGTATCTATTGAAGTATTTACCATATCTGGTAGTCTCCATTTATATAATTTTCATTAATTTTAGATGAAACTATTAGATATCTTTCATTTTACTTTATAAGTATTAAATTGTTTTGATATCCTATTATTTTAAGTGTCCCTTCAAAACAATATTTTCTCTACTGTTTTATACAATGATCTCTGAACTTTATGGCTCTGTCTGGATAGAGTATCCATACCTGATAGTTCCCTGAATGTTGAACTATCGTTTCACCAAATATGTTTCATTGAATATTAATACTTTGACTAATCGTGAGTTAATTTGTGTTTCTATAACAGCAGCATCAAATTATCAGTCAGTAATTTGTTAAGACTCCTATTTTATTTGAATCTGAACAGAACTGTAAAAGATTCCCATAAAATAATCTACAAACTCTTTCTTGTTAAAAATATATTAGTGGTAAACTTTGAAAACATATTTTCATTCAGAAGTTTGCATTCTGAAATTGTATTCATATTTTATCTAATCATATAATATTCATTTATCCACTTTTTTAATAATTAACTACTCATAATATTTCATGAATATATCATTTTATTAGTTGCTAATTGAACTACTTTTACATTGGCATTTGACTTGAATTTCTCATTCAAAGAATAATCGAAAGTTTACTCGAAAACCAATGATGATGTTAGCTTGTGAATTTCCTGCGATTCCATTTATATTTACTGGATATTTAAAACAAATCACTTTTCAATTCAAGCAGAAAATTTTGTAAATATCATAAGTAACTATTTGGGTGTACATTTATAGTATTTAATTTTTTTTAAACTATGATCTCTAGAGCACTTTTCCTTTTTTGTCATATAAAAATTAAAATCTATAGTAAATATCTTATAATATTAAAATATATATATATCTATCAAAATTTGGGATTAAACAATGTTATAAATGTTAATTGTATTTGTATCTATTTTATTTGTTGTGCTTCTTTGAGACCTAAGTGACCTTATTGATTTTAAATAACATTATTTTATTTTGAAAAACAAACATTTTCTCTTGGTTACTAATAATATATGATTTCTTTTCATTCTCAATTTATTTCTTTTTCAATTTCATTCTCAATTTCTGTTTGATTTATATTAAATACTTCATTTTAGTAAATTTTGTAATTTTATTTGAAATAATTTAATATTTAATTTTCATGTTCCATTTGTGTAATAAAGTTGGAAATGTTTTTTTTTGGTATTTTAAAATATATTGTTTTTTTATTTTAGTGTGGCTGTATGCATCTATAGCTGTGGTATTAATCAGTTTATGCGGGTTGATTAGTGTTGCTGTGATTCCAATCATGCAAAAATGGTTTTACCATACTTTACTTCAGTTCCTAGTTGGACTTGCTGTAGGCAGTCTGTCTGGTGATGGCCTTCTTCATTTGATGCCCCACGTAAGTGATTTTCTGTTAATTTTTTTATCAAGTTTTAAAGGAATTGTGTATTATTCCTTTATTTCTCCACAGTTATGAAAAATCCAGCCATTAATTTGGTTTTCTGTTACTGTGATTGGACATTTATTGAATACTTAGTATAATTTTACATTCTGAAATAGTTATGGATGAAAAAAATCTAAAAATATTAGTTTAAGTTTAATCATCTACCTCTTTTATCATCATACATAGATAAAAAAAAAAATAAAGACTTCTGTGAAAATTCTGTCATTGTTTTTTAGAAAAGTTTCATTCTTCTAAAATATTTTCCATTGTAACATGAATATGTGTTTATTGTAATTTGTATGATAGATATAATATTATGAAATATTTACTTGGTTTTTAAGGCATTTAAGACAATTGGTATTTAAAGTATTCAAGCCTTTTGCTGATAACTTGCATTTTGTAAGTAAATGCCAGAATAGAATGTTTTCATTCACAGGCATTCAACAGCAAACTTAAACATTTTATGATCGTGGACAATGTCCAAAAATAATTTAATTATCTATTTTTAATAATTTTTTAATTTTTTTTTTACATTTTAAAGTTGTTTTGTTAATATTTCTCTTTAGTTTTTCCATTTTACCTTTTGAAAATACTTATGCTTTAGTTTATTATTATTCATGACTACATATCATCCACATTTATATTATTTATGTAGATAGCATGTTTCTTGTATTTATTACTTAGCAAATGCTTTGCATTTATAAGTTTTATAATATTTAAATGGACACAAGAAAACTAGCAGGAATCTGACCACTTGTACTTATTTAACAAATTGTAAATATTTTATAAATCATAGTTGACATGTTTTTCAAAATTTGTTAATTAAATTCATAAAATTTTAAGTCAGCCTGTCTGTAGTAACTGTCAATCCAGTATCCCTAAACCATCGACTACTTTGTGTAGTTAAAAAGAAGTTTCTGTACACATTTATAGTATTAGATAATAACATTAACTAAATTTCTATCTAAAGTTTTACTTCCTTATATCCTTACCAGGCAATATTAGATGGAGAAGATACCCATGATCATGTGAAAGGAGAAAGTCATCCACATCATCATAGTGAGGATTCATCTGCAACGGAGATGAAAGCAATTTGGAAAGGACTGGCAGCACTTTGTGGTATTTTCCTGTTTTTTATTGCTGAGCGTTTGTTAGGAGCTCTTGCTACTTACAGGAGACAGAAAAATGAAGCCAAAGTATGTTTCTTTGCTATTATCCTATTTTTATGTTATATTAATATTGATAAAAATATTTTTATTTATTCTGCAATTTTATTTTATTTTCTTGAAAATCTAATTTAAAAAATAATTGTAATAATATTTATTGAAGCTTAAATGTAGGATGCATGCATTGATTTCTATCAATTAACTGTCTAAATTATGTAATTGTTTTGTGTTAAAAAAGACATAAATATATTTTGCATTTGCCTTTGGATTTATGAATATCAGTATATTTAAAAGTTGTAGTATATATATTTATTTATCTGTGTTGTAATTTCTATTTGATTTTTTTATATATATTAATGCAATGTTATACATTTTTATCCTTTGTATTATAAGGAGGAAAATCAAATAGGTTTTCCCCTCTTTCTTTCAAATGATAGAACTGAAAAGTTGCATATTTAAATCCCTTTTCTAAATCATTGCATATTTGTTATTGTTTTCAAATACACTCAACAATATGAAACTGATTGATAGTTATGTTGATATATTTAATCTGAATTTAAATACATATTTATTATTATGGTGATCAAATCAAAACCTATCCATTTGGTTGATTGTAATTTGTATTGTGCTCATAGACAGAAAAATCAAAAACACAATTTTAAACATATTAAAATTATTATGTTTTTGTTTTTCAAACTTAGAATATACTAATAAAAATTCAATTAAACCTTGAAATTGAATTTGTTTTTATGATTTATATTATTTTCTGCCTCCTTGATGTGTTTTATCAAAATATATTCTATATAATTATTGATTTTAAAAGGTGTACAATTAAGGAATTTGCTGCAATTCATATGCAAAAATAAAAACTCATGCTTATTACTTAAACATTTTAAATACCTGATGAATTGCTATCAAATTTCAAACAACAAAAGGTATTTTACAATGAAATTTCTAAAACATAAGTTTGAAGCATGAAATTAAATTTTTTGTTCTAGTTATGTATATTTTTTTGATAATTTACATTGGTATTAGTGGTGATACTATTAATTCTTTGATCGTACTGCTGTATACGAAACATTTTACAATAAACATCAACTTTTAGCTGACCAGACATCCAAAAAATATGATTCAAGTCCGTGGTGAAGAGGGCGCTGGTAATGGAAGTGTTGGAGAAAAGTTAGCACAGCCTAAGAAAAATTCTTATGATCATATTAGAGAAAAAGATGAAAAGGAAACCATACAAAGTATGCAAATTTTTTTAAAGAGAAAACTATTCATTGAAATGTGTTTAAAGTATTTAAAAACATATTGAACTATTCTTTTATCAATTAATTTATCTTCTTAAAAGCAGTTTTTTTAAATACAAGAACTAATAAAATAGAACTGTTATTTTTAAGTAGATCTATTTTCAGACTATTTTTATAAATAAAAAAAAACCCTGATAAATTAAGAAACTGTATCCAATTTACATTTTTTAGTTTTCACATTTAAAATTGTCCACTTTATTATGAGAATTGATCACTAATCTGTGGATTTTTATCATATGTTGAAATATTTGTTTATTAATTTATGTATTATACATATGATTATCATGTTAATTTTATATCTGGCATTTTTGAACCAGCATTTGATGATGATATCAAATATTTTTTTTATTATCTTTGTAATGCTCTGTTTTAAGTGGTGTTCCATAATATTAAACTATATATATTTTGTGAAGCTTTATTTAATGCTACTTGGTTTCTCATTCATCAGAGATCTTGATTATATTTAATTTCTGTTAAAGTATCTAGATGTAATTTCATGGTTTTGTCAAATTTTCAAACATTAAAAATATGATAATTTAATTGTCTTGCATCTATTCTATTCATGGCATAGAAGAGTCTATCTAATATATTCTAGTCATTGAGCTTTTATAAATATATTGTCCAATTAATCTTCCTTTTATCTTTAGTGGTATTGTAATACTCTTTTTGTATTCAGCTTTCAAAATACATAACTGAGGGACACTATACCTTTTCTATAGCTTTCAGCAAATATAAATTTTTTCATCATTAACCTTTTGCACTCGAATGGTGTCTCTTACTCACTATTCCAAAGGGTGACTCTTTTAATGTTTTATTTTTTCAAAATTTTAATTAAAAAAAAAAACCTAAATAATGATACAACAATGTAGATTAATTTTATAGTAATATTCAACTTAAAACTATTATGGGTTTCGTGGTTTTTTTTTTTATAGCAATAAATAAGTATTTGTGTTTGCCGAATAATTTTGCTTCAAATTAATTTAGACAAATTGTTAAATATATGATAAAAAAATGAAAACATCCTGAATGTA
>JAPMOQ010001131.1:2709365-2743027 GCA_026543055.1 Argiope trifasciata | reverse complement strand
ATAGAATCGTCAAAAAGTGGTCTTAAAATACTGAAGCTTTTTTTTTTTCTAAGATTAAATATTCAATAGCTTCAAAATGCGATTTTTAAATTTTACTAAATATTTTATTTTTCTGAGTTGGAATTTATTTATTTATTTTTTGCGTTGTCATATTTTTCTAGAAATTCGCAAAAAATTTCTTATAGTTCCACGATCTCTACTGACGATTCTTTGAGAAATTAAAAGAAGAAAAGAATTCCCATCATAATCCAAAATTGCAAATTGTTGACGATGCTTATCTTAATGGCTGTAAACAAGGTCCAGGGTCAATCCTTGAAGGAAGCAGATACATAATAATAAAGCCGCTTCTCTCATGGTCAAACGTATGTGTCATATATTTCAATATCTGTACATCTTGCAATAAACCACAACGAAAAAGAGAACAGAACATTGATAAAAAGCAAATTTCTTGCTTTGAATTCAGCAAAAATCTTTTCCGAATAAAGGCATTTTAAACAATCATGCATTAAATCTTTATTTTCAGTAATGGGATGATTCTATTTTCTTTCAATGTGTCCAGCCAGAGCTTTATCTTTTCAAAAAGAGGAAAAGTGTACAATCAGTTGTAGGTCAATATGACTTTGGCGTATCTAGATAATTCAAGAAATATGTGTCTGACTTATCTCCAACATATGGGGGTTTGTTGTTGCTCTTGAGAAATTCAGAGAAAATGACTCATATTTCTGTTCCGTTTAAAGAAAAATCAGTAACACCTCAATCAACTAGAAGTAGCCCAATTCGATTCCAAAAAGAACACTAATTCACCTAATTGTGAGTAATGCTAGTTGGAAAGAAAGATATTTCCTTTCATATCTTTATCTTACCGGAGAAGAGAAAGCATAGTCTTCTTCCTTCAATTGATGCAATTCCACTCCATGCCATATCATATGCCTTGCCTGAGCTCAGCAGACTATTAATGGGATACAGAAATAAAACAGGCGAATGACAATTCAGAATTAGTTATTTAGAAACAAGACCTTTTCACTCCAAAAAGTATTTGAATGCCCTGGAGTCCAAACTAATGCGAATTTCTGGTTGAATTTTCTTCCGATTAGAATTTTATTAGCTGTTTTATGAATAACTGTAGGGTATTTGATCGATACATGTTTCAAAATTTGAACTACAAAAAAACTTATTAGTCCACAGAAGTAGAATCTTTTTTTTCTAGAATTGAGAGCGTATTAATGTCTGGACAAATTGCTTAAGGTAAAATTAATATGATGAATTCTATAACCAAAGATTTGTATTTCATAAGCTTGTGACAAAATTGAGATTTAGATGCATTTATGACGGTGACGAAATAATCTTGAAATTCTTCCTTGAGAATTTTTTAAAAGAGAAAATTGATGATAGAAATAGGTTGAACCTCATTTTGGAAGCTCAGAAAGGAGAATTTTGCAAATTTTAATACTAAAGTATAGAAGGAGGTTTGAAGAAATGCCCGATTCTTGATATTTGCTGATAGCAGCAATGTCGCCTTTTTTTAGTCAAGTGAAATTGACTAAGGTTACACTTTTTGACCATTAATACGCTTCTAAGAATTGTTTGTTTGAGAACTGTGAACCCAAATTTTTCATTTAATCCAAAATAATTTCTTGTCCAACAATTATCATTCAAGCCTATATTTGAAATCCCTTTAGAAAGGCCAACAAGGGCGATCCTGAGGGTCTTTGTTTGAAAAGTATTGCAAGATTTGATCTGGATTTTACTAGTTAACCCGGCGAGCTTCGTATCGCATAATAATCAATGAACAGTTTAGTTACATCATTTAACTCAACAACAGTTATTTCGATTTTAATTATATTTGACTTACTGTAATAATATAAAGAAGAAGAAAAAATAAAACCATAAAAATAAGTATTACAATGGCTTGTCAAAGAGACATTTTCTTTATTCAATCTATATATACATTTTCTGGTTTACTGTCTTGAGTCAAGTACCTTCTGATAAACAACATTTTTTTTGTTTTGTTATCAGGAGCAAGAAAAAATAAAGCGGGTGATTTACCAACACGTGAACATGCCACGTATAATTATGAGAAAAACATGGGTTTTCTAGATTCAGACCACAAACACTCAGCCATTGACCTTGTGATTTGTTAATCGTCATCGCGAATACATTACGAATTGGAAATTGAATTCGTTTAAACTCAAAGGACAAATCGCTTAGGATCATGGAGTTCTCGAAATCAGAGCTTCCTCATCTTTGAACTTTCCTTGGAGTATAGTCGTGTGAATCTCATTGACTGTTAGTTTTTTTTTAAATTAACAAATGCGTTCTATTGCCTAGTTTTAGTTAGTTTAAGTTTCGAAGCATCCTAACCATCGAGCTAACCTTCAGCTGTAAATTCTGTATTGGTAAGCCAGGTACCCTCCAAGGAGGTTAAAAATTCAGATGCATAGTTGACTTCGTCTTCGTTTGTTGCACAGTCAATAGATTTGAATGAATGCAAAGTACCAAAGATTTGATTATGAATTACGAAGTTTAATCCATCCATATCTTTGTTTTTAGCCTCCAATATAGTTTGCTTACTCAACCATTTGTGATTTTTGTGGTTATCAATGATGTTCGGGATCACTTTGTTGATGAGCTCATCTTTCGGTGAGACAAAACTGCAAATATTCCGAGGAAATGAAATTGATCCGCTCAATTCGTTAATCCTCTCAATTCTATCGGCCTTTACTGACAAAAAAAATTTATTGGAGAAATCTTCAGCTGATGGATCGTTCAGAAATGCAACTCTTATGTTTGATGTCAGTTGAAGTTTCTTCAAATAGCGTCACAGATTTAATGATTTCAGACAAACGTTTATTTAATCGGCAGCAGTCGATCGTGGATTGACTGGCCATGTTTGGCGGAAATCGCTAGACAGTAAAATCATTACTCCTTCAAAACATCTTGCATCATTGCGCTGATCTTACAATATCCGATCAAGTGCTTCCAAAGCACGTTTGTGCGCCATCGTGCATCCATCCCATACTATGATTTTAAATGCTACTTAAATTTTGGTCATTGCAGACTGTTTCGAAATGTTATTTGTCACTTGCCCAGAATTTTGTAGGTTTAATGACAACTTTAAAGCTGAATGAGTCGTTCGGCATTATTTCAATAATATGGCCGCTATACCAGAAGAAGCAACTGCTATCGCAATGTCTGATCTCGCACGAACAGTGGCCAAAAGTAATGATATTAGGAATGTCTTTTCAGTTTTAATAGAAGCATACAGGAAAAATAAGCCACCATTTCCATCATTAATGTATAATACACTTCCTCCTGTTGGGGGTTCACAGAGGTATATTAGTTTGGTCTAATTCATATCGATCATATTCACGTTCCATTTGTCAAGTAAACGCGTCTTTCATTCCAAGATCTGTCACTGGAATTCCCAACTTCACTAATAAACTGCCGTGCATGAAATAATACATGTCTTGAATCAACAGCAAAGACTGATTATGTATCTCCTCATTTACCTCAATATCGAGATTTCTTAAACTTAAACGAATTTTATGTAAAATATCTTCTGACGTGTTATCCTTGTATTTGTTCCACAGATCACGTGGATTGGATGGAAAATATGTCGATAGGATGATAGCAAATAATGTGCGTATTTGACTTGGAGATTCAGAAATAGTTGTTCCAGTCATTGTCATATTCCAATGATTATCCTTTTCAAGAAAATTGAGCTCTTAGCATGCAGTAGGAAATGTTGGGCACAGTATACTATTAACAGTTCATAGTGATTCGAATGATGTTGGCCCTCGAATATTCACTAGTAACAACCACAAATAGAGGCATTCATCATTATTCGGATGAATACGGCCAAACGGCTGTAAGAATACGGCCAAACGGCTGTAAGAATACGGCCAAACGCATCTGAAGAACATTTATCCAGATGACCAGGAATTGCGTAGCTATACTTTCAACGTTGAAATTTCCTCGATGAAGCTTTCCAAGTGCAATAACGTGCCTTCTGAGTAATGCAAAATCGGGCAAGCGGATCGCTTTGGCAAGCCGCAAAGAAATTCGTCAGTGTTGTCACGCGTAGTGCTTCGACTCTTAGAGCAACATTCGACGCGATGAAATAAACTCGTTGCTCATTTTCCAGATGCACCGCCGTATGTGCAACAGTGGGATGACGTTCGTGAATAAGGAATGAGAATATCTCCAAATTGTTTTATTATAGTTCACGAATCGACCAACTTGATAGCTGATAATTTCATTATTGATATTGGTGGGTTGGATGCCAAAAAACTACTATATCGCTGCCTTTCGTTCCATACTTTGAGATTTTTCGATACTGATTTAAATATGGTTAGAGTATTTCTAAAACCAACAAAGAAAATATGACATGAAAATTAAATCATCAACTTTTAAAAATTGATTCTTCACACGCTATATATATATATATCGGTACACCTATTCTCTAGTTATAAACGGTGTAACTAACTCGATTTACGATTTTGTTTTATATGTACAGATTAGTAATTGGACATCCGTGAAAAATAAACTACAGATAATGTTATTGCAGATATTGGAAAGATTGTTCTGAGTTCTATGTTCTGTAGGCGATAGATTTTAGGGTGTTGATTTTCTCAGAAATTAGGTTCAGATGTTCTTTAATTTAACCCAATTTTATCTTGCTTTAGAAAATTTAATCTTACATATTTATTAATTTGTTTCCAAGACAGGGAGTAAAAAAACGTATACATGACTCGAGGTGCAGAGAGATCGCTTAGAGAGATAGGCTGTAGAAAATGTTTCTGGACAAATCAAATTGCCAGCAGTTGCGCCATTTGTAGATGTTTTTTATTAATATTCAGTTTTTTTTAAATGTATATTTAAGTGGAGAAAAAAAATTTACATCATCGCCAAAAAAAGGGTAAGATGCTTCTTCATCGTTGGTTCTAAAAAAATTTGCCATGTAGCCGACAAAGAGAATTGGCGATAATATGTTGCCTTGAGGAAGATATTTCTAAATAATACTAGTGAAAGAAAGATTATTTCTTTAAAGAGCTTGGGATGTGTTATTTTGAAGAAAATTATGGACGCGCTTTGGAATATTCCCAATTATATCTAGGTGTGAATACTCTAATCTAAAACTTCATGACCACTCAATAGCTAAATGTCTCGCATCAAAATTAGAGCGTTTTTTGAATTATCACGTTCATAGAAAGAGTGACAGATATAATTAAAAAAAGATATTTTTCAGATACAAGAAGGCATTAGAAGTTCGTTAAAATCTGGAGCTCAAGTTTCTTGAAGACAATACAAATTTTCTTGCTATATTTCGTATGCAAAAGAGTAAAAATGCATGGCTTATATTTAAAGATTCATCAAAATTTAAAATATCATTTTTCACAATTCATTTAGTTTATTTTGCTTTCAAAGATATTAAAAACGACGCATTTTCATTCTGCGTAGTCAAATAATTTTCGCTGGGTGGAATCAAAGTTTATAAAGAGAGACCTTGTAATCTTTCAACAGTTGAACCAACCCATAAAATTATGCAAAAAAGTGTAACCTGAAGAGATTTTAATCTCTTCATAATATCTTCTTCTTCTTTTTTAAAACCTTGCAATTCACAATCATTCATCTAAAGTACACAATTAAAATAAAAATTGAAGTCTTCCAAATGTCGCAATTTGTTTTGCAGCAACTTCAGACCAAAAACGCAGCAGTAACACTCAAAGAAAAATAAAAAGTCAAAGCAGATACTTATAATCGATTCAAAACACACACGTGAAAGCTTCATTACGTTTATCCGAAAGCAGATTGGATGAACCAGATTTTTCTGAATGCTAACGTTTTTTTCCCACCCTGCCATGATGGAGAAAATATTGCCGTCGGCAAGAATGTGGCTTTACGAAGCAAGGTAACAGACAAGGTTTTCGCCATTGAAACTGTTGTCGGAGTGAAAAGGGAAATGCAGGAGCAATACTACCAAATGGGTAAACAACCCTTAAAAGAATAAATACGTTTCTAAATATAGGGTTATGATTTCATTGAACATGAGAGGCATCAGTGTATGTATTCATGTGGTCAAAAGTGATGCAAAATCCATTGTTTAACCATTTTATTTTTACTTACTTGTGTGTTTTGGAAAATGTTCGTTTGTCTTTGACAAAGATAATATTTATAATGCGAAATATATTTAATATATCGTGATGATATATACAGGTTCATCAGAGAATAAGCCCTGATTTCAAAATTAAATATCTCTACAAAAATGATCGATAGAATTATGCGATAAACTGTACGTTTATTAGCAAAACTATAAAAATAGTGTACAAAAAGAAAATTTAGTTACAAAAATCGTTAACAAATGGCGCTCTGTGCTAAAAACTTTTTCTTAAAAAAACAATAAAGTGATGCAGTCTTAGCAATCAAAATACAACTTTTTGAGACTGTTAACCTTCGATACAACGAGGTGGCGTCATCGAACAATGAAATTTGACATCACGTCTTGCAATGTCTCAACGGAAATGGAATCACATACAGCACCAATTAACGATTCAAGCTCATCTAGAGTGGCGGAATTATATCTATAGACAGTGTCTTTCAATGCTCCCCACAGAAAGAAGTCACAAGGAGTCAGATCGGGAGTCATTTTTTTATTTTTGACGTCACACCGAAAGCGTCTATGGGCATTGTGATTAGAGCGCTACCGGTCGAGGATTTTCGTAACTAAATCTTCTAAACTTTTGTACAACATTTTTACAGTTTTGCTAATAAACGTACAGTTTACCGCATAATCTCTATCGATCTTTGTTGTAGAGATATTTAATTTTGAAATCAGGGCTTATTCGTTGATCACCCTGTACGATAATGTGAAATTTAGTATATAGTTTTAGCATCAAAGTTCTAGATTTCTATTCCATTGTGAGCAAAATCTGTTCTGAAGAAGTCCGGCTATTCAAATATGTGTTAGATACAAAACGAAAAGGGCTAGAGTGATAAAATTTGGCACACAAATTTAACATCTATAGTGAAGACTCTTATCAAATTTTAAGCGAAATCCAACAAGCAGTTGATAGTCTGTATGACTATACTTTTGGAAGCAACGGGATTGCTCAAAACCTCAGGAATGTAAATATATCTAATTTGATATTAGAGTTTGTAACTGCAACTATAGTTTAAGGTTAAATTTTTGTTGCATTCAGTTGGAAAAACTAGTAGTAGTAGTTGGAAAACTAGTAAAAACTCAGAAAACTAGAAACTCGCCGTTAATAGCTCGATAGATTCAGTAAAAATACTAAATTCAAGCCAAAAGTTAATATTTCCCACCAATACTATGCAAGGTATTTTTTGGGATAACACTTTGTTTAGAATGTATGCGAAAAAGTTTTGGGGAGACCAATTCTGCTGGTTTGAATAAGATTACTGAAAATAAATTATTATTATTATTTTATCCACTTGACTTATGAATTTACTTAACTTCCTAATTAAATGACGAATTTAATAGCTTTCTAATTCGAATATTTACTACTATTTTAATTCCTTTAATAATAATACGTTTCAAGTGACTTTTTTCATTTTAAATTATTTAATACTTTTCACTTAATTCCAGATTAAAAATTTTAAAATTCGATGCGCGTCTCAGACACGTCATTGTATGCTAAGTGGTTAAGATATTGCTGTTACTCCTACATTACCATTTCTCTTTAACTAAGAATTCATCTACGGAGCCTTACGAATTCGAGATATTCCGATTGCGTTCACACATCTCCCCAGAATCAGATTTACTTATAAAATAAGAATAGAACCCCGACTCTCTTCCCCCCCTCCCTTCAAAATTGTCCGAATCAGCTAGTGTCATACAGGGTGATCAGCGAATAATCCCTGATTTCAAAATTAAATATCTCTGCAACAAAGATCGATAGAATTATATGGTTAACTGTACGTTTATTAGCAAAACTGTAAAAATGCTGTACAAAAGTTTAGAAAATTTAGTTACGAAAATCGTTAACAGATGGCGCTCTAATCACAATGCCCATAGACGCTTTCAGTGTGACTGACTCCGATCTGACTCCTTGTGACTTCTTTCTGTGGGGAGCATTGAAAGACATTGTCTATAGAAACAATCCCGCCACTCTAGATGAGCTTGAATCGTTTATTGGTGTAGCATGTGGTTGCATTTCCGTTGAGACATTGCAAGACATGATGTCGAATCTCATTATTCGATTGCGTCACCTCATTGTTTAGAACGGTGAACAGTTTGAAAAAATTGCATTTTGATTGCTAAGACCGCATCACTTTATTGTTTTTTTAAGACTCCTTTTGGAGAAAGAGTTTTCAGTGTAGAGCGCCATCTGTTAACGATTTTTATAACTAAATTTTCTAACATTTTGTATACTATTTTTACAGTTTTACTAATAAAAGTACAGTTTACCGCATAATCTCTATCGATCTTTGTTGTAGAGATATTTAATTTTGAAATCAGGGCTTATTCGCTGATCACCCTGTATATAGACATGAGACTAGACCTATCGCTTTAGTCTTCTAGAGATTTATAAAGGCTTTATAAATACATCAAATAGCTTTGGATCTCAACAAGTTTCAAACTAGAACTATTCTTTACTCATTCTATTTTCGTAACTGGTTAAATGAGTTCTCGAAAGGTGATAAGCTAGCTGCTCTTCGCGATCTGTTGTTATCGGTGTTTAACAATCGAATGTTTAGTGATAACGTGTAGAAGCTTGTGTTAATATCAAATTCTGTTTCTCTGAGTATGCTTGCGTTTTTTTCTGTTGTTGTTTTCAATGGCATTTGCCATCTTTTTGACAAGCCTGCTGACTAAAGAGAGACTGCTATTTAATCCGAATTTTTACGTCTCTTGTTTTTTCAGTAGCGCCATCTAGGGCCGAGTGTACATCTGGGGTTAACAACTGGCGCGTCTTTCATACAATTCATCCACAGATCGTAATTTAGACCTGGATCAGAGAACGATAATTTCTGAACCAATATCCTCAGTGGTATTACTCATGGAGTACTTTGTGAACACTATCGATTTATACGTGAGTCAGTCTTTATCACACACGAAGATCTGTGGCCGATGGGGTTCGAACTCGCAACCCAAGGGATACCAATCCAACGCCCTACCAACCAGGAGACCATGGTCACTTTTTTTCCTTCTGTATTTTATTATAATTCTGAGTATTCTTTATAAAAGGTGAATTCAAGAAACAATGAAACAAATACAAAATTTTTACTTTCTGTCCATCTAAGGGATGCAAAATGATAATACGGCGACGAAACTATTTTATAAGAGTGTATTTTTAACATCTGTTAAGAGCACAAAAATTAATTTTTACCATTTTTCTGTGTTTTTTTTTTCTGTTATATGAAGCATAGAAAAAGTATTGTAAGCATAAAAAAGTTCTGGTTTTTGTTGAAATGAAACAATCAGACAACGATTGTTTCAGAACCAATCTTCAGACATCCCCCTAGATGAAACACATATTTTTGGCATTATGTCTGTCTGTCTGTCTGTCTATAAACATGTAATTTAAAAATTCTTTGAGTTAGATGGATGAAGTCTGGTTCATGGATAGACAACCAAATATGTAGATTTTTTATCACGTTCCGAACGAAATCCATTCACAGGCACATCCGGAAAGAGAGGAAGTATGTCCGGTCTTCCGACTGTGAACACATTATCTCAAAACTGCTATAAACTAGACAGCTGAAATTCGATAAATGAAATTAAGCCTAAATTATTAGATTTCTATCAAATTTTGAAAGAAATTCTTTGTAAGTTTGTTTGTTTGAGTACAAGTGATAATAAGCTACAAGGTGTTATAAACTGCAACTACATGATGTTAAAAGGTAAGTACCTAAAATTTGGTACTCAGATTTAGTACCTAAAATATAGATTTTTTAAATTAAATTGTGATTCAAATCTGTCAAGGGGCTGGCTGCTGTAGGTCTGTATTTTCGTTTATGTATAAATTTAATAATTTAAAATCAATGAAATTCCGTATACGGTTTTAATACTATATTTTCATAAAGCTATCATGGATGTGCTTTTCATAAACTATTCACTAAAACTATAGTGCCGTTGGAGATTTTGGTATTAATCAGTTAGTAAAAGGATGTTTAATTTACATATACATTATATATATATATATATATATATATATATACTCTCTCGATAGCCGCCGCCCTGGCTTAGGGGTAGCGCATCCGGGTTCCTCGGTTCTTTTCCGGTTCAGGCTTGGATGTTCTTCCCTTGTGTTCTATCCGTGAAAAGTCTGGATGAGCCCCTTCACCCTGTAACAAGGGGTTGTGCAAGCGGATGTGTGTGCGTGTCATCTTCATTTGAGCTAGAAGTCAGACTTCTGCCTTCGGGTGCTCAGGGGTTTTTACCCTCAAAATCCCCTCACCCAAGGGGCACCTTGAAATGAGGATGAGATGCTTCCGGTATGGTAGTTGGATCTCTCCAACCCGGTGGGTACAATAATATGTGGGGGTATTGATCTTTCCATCAATGACGAGACGTACTCCTTACGGGGAGGGTTGTAATGTGACCGGTGATGAATTATTATTCAACCACGGTTCCAGCCAGTGTTGCTTTTGCGGTGGTGCGGTCATTCAGTCTTGCAAAGTTTTATCCGTGTGCTTTAATCGGAGGTCAGTTGTATGACTTACCCTTAAAAGTCACTGCATTTCCTTTCCGTGTTAACAAGGACATGACCATTATTATCATCATTCTCACGATAATTTCAGTAAAAATGCAAAATTCACGCCAAAAATTTATATTTTCTAACTATTGTTCTACTATGCCATGTAAGACATTCTTGGTCATATCGAAGACCAGCAATTTTAAGGGGTGAAAGAGGGATAACTAATTTAATGAAGAGTATGTGAGAAAGTTTCGAGGTTAGTACTCCCACTGGTTTGAATTCAAATATTATATACTTCATTGATATTAAGTCAATTTGTTTGATATATATTTGCAGATTGTGAATAAAGTGATTAACACAGTTGAAAATTACACATACACACTTGCATCGAATTATTGAATTTTTAACTTGCAATTAAGTGAAAGTATTAAGCAATTTAAAATGCAAAATGCACTCAGAAACGCTTCAATATCTCATTGTATTATTATTGTTTTATATGAATTACAATAAAAATAAATATTCCAGATGAGATATGTAATCTTATTGGAAAAGTAAATAAATTGGTATCTCAAGAGGTTAACACTAGTTTAATTGCTTACCTGTTTCACCCGAGGGTCATACGTGCATCGATTGATTGAATTTTGATAATTGTATACAAACAATAAACAATTAGTAACGATTATAATTCAATATTAAAATTACTTCGAATGCATAGATGTCAAGTATTCAATGGATTTCCATTTGAATTAAAATTTATATATATATATCAAACAAACAAACATATATATATATATTTCTCTTTTCCAATATATATATATATATCAAACAAACATATATATATATACAATATATTTATCAAACAAACAAAAACCCAAAGAAAATTATTTTAATTTAAGAAAACTTACTTATATTTACTTATGCATATATATTGTATTTATTATTTTAACATAAGGAATTATAATTGTATTTCATTATTTTAAGGAATTTTACTAATATTTACTTACTTACTTTAAAAAGAGTTTAAAGTTTTGGGATCTCACTGAAATTTTACTGATAGAAGTGGGATTCATAACGTCAATGAAGTCTTGCATTGAGTAACTACTTAGAACCAACTTAGTTGTGAGAATTTTAATAAGAAAAAAAAAAAAGGGCAAGAAGTGTCAAAAATGCACGTCGTTACAACACTTAACAGTACGCTATCAAACAGAACAAAGGAAGAATGGACACAAATGGAACATTGTGAAACATGACAAAAGACGGGGACAGAATAAGAAAAAAAAAATCGAACATCAGATGACATAAAAAAAACAAATAAAAACCAAGCATGCAGAATATAAAGTGAGAAGGGAAAAAAAAAAAAAAACATATGTCAACGTCGAATCACCTTCCAACCGGTATTTTGAGCCTGCAAAAATAATACAAGGTGATCTTATCATCACAATGGCTCAGACAAAATGAAACAGCAAAAATTACACTCTAAAGTAAAAGTGGGAAAGTGAACCACGCCTTGAAAACCCTAACCTTGGTATAGAAATCACCGACTTAACAGCACGTTGCAGCTTCCTTATTTTACAAATAAAATTCCTGAATGCTGGTAGCTTGCATTTTCTGCTGTCGCTCTGGAACAAGCTATCGCCAAAACAAAACGAAACCAGCTCAACGCCGCTTTTGTTTTTATTGTAAAAAAAAGTATCTGTAACAGTGACTCATTAGTGTAACCCATGAGAACCATTAAGCGTATCCTACATTGGAGCTGAAGATTGTTTTCATGAATTTAAAAGTGTTTCCGCGGGGATTCTGTTGTCAAGATTTCCGTTGTGCGTGTTTACAAATGGAATTTCATTCTTGAAAATGGTGAAAGATTGATTCTTGTTACTGTACCTATTTTAGTCGAAAATTATATTTTAGATCATCATATATCATTTTAGTCACCAAGTTATAATTTTTTTGGATAATTCAAAATGATCCAAAAAGGTGGATTTATTTCATTTTCAACTTGTTATAAAAAATATATTTTCAATATGAAATTTTATGCCATGAAGTTCTAGAGACCTTATAAAAATCATATCTGATTTTATTTATTGATAAAGAAGAAAAACTAAAAAGTGATTCAAATATTTTACCTTCAAAGATTTTGATTACAGGTAAGTGATCGATTTTTTTTTTGTTTTATCTGTTTTTGTAATTTTATTTGCATATTCTTAATGAAGATTTTTTTAATAAATATTTCATGTAGAAATTAATATGTGACCTATCGTAAATTATTCGGCTACAACTGCAGCATTGAAAATGATCATAAAATACTCTTTTGATATGGAACAAGTATGTTCGTTTCTACCAAGTTAATATGTTCATAGATTAGAAAATGCTATATACGATAAAATATACTACACTGAATAAAGGCAAATAACATCATGCATGGACGTTTAAATTATTTTTAATTATATTGTAATTTCTATAAATTTTTGGAGCCATGATTAGTTAATCCATGTATCAATATATATGATTAATTTAATTTTTATATCAGAAACTTTATTTTAATTACTTAAACCAACATGTATAACCTGCATTTATTTGTGATAAATAATCAGACAATTTTAAACAAATGTATAATTGATGTTTTGAATCTAATTTGGAGAAATACAATTTTGTAATCAAAAGAACTTTTTAAATTCTTAAATTAAATGTGGTATTATGTATAATGAAGGCAGAAATGAAAAGTAAATCAAGGAACATTGCCTGTGATTTATATTTTCTTCAAAATTTAAAAAAAAATTATATTGTTATCCAAAAAAGTATTGGGATACTTAGTATATTTAACATACAATGTAATTTCTTAAAAATCGTAATCAAATTAAAACCAAAACAGAATTAATCTAGGAATACTTTAATACTTCATCTATACTTATAATAAAGCTCAATGTGTGTGTGTGTGTGTTGGCGCTCTACAGGCCAGACCGTTGGACCTACAGCTACTAAATTTGGTACATGTATACCTTGGAGGTCTGGAATGTGCACCTCGGAGCCCTTTTTTCAAATTTTTCATTAGAATTTGAATTAATTAAAATTTAAGCAAAATTTCGACGTGTTTCCGCTATAATTTCCGAAAACATTATTGCACAAACATGATTTTTTATATCAATTTAAAGATAAAAAAATTAGCTTTCTAATGGTATCAGTGTTTTTTAAATTTATAACGTAAGGGTCTATTTTTAACGAATTTTTAAAGAAATATTTTAACCATGTTTTTATCACGTGACTGGATAAAATAAATGAATGCCGGAAGTTCGAATAAGAAAAAAACTATCATCGCAAAATAAATCTAAAGAAATGCAACTTTTTACACGTGACTGGATAAAATAAAATAAATATAAAATGTGATATTTTCTAAAAAAATAAATGCAAAGCAAAGATTTCTTTAATCGTTTGCAGTATCTAAATCATTTATTCCATAAATCATCTTTATTTACGGTAAACCTGATTGAATTTAGACAGGGTATGCACTGAAATCCCGATTCAATGGCATATATCCATAATCGTTTGCAATATCTGTATCATTAATTCAATAATTGTTTCCCCTTTTTCGCTTTAAAAAAAAACATTTAATATTTTGGCATCACCGAAAACCCATTTTAGAACCCATTACTTATGGCGAACCAGCTGGTCGCCAAAGGCGGCTAGTATACAATATATAAAAACAAAAATTTAAAAAAAAACCCTTCTAAAAAAACTATAATTTTAAATAATCAGCAAAAGATTTTGCGTATAGATTGATGGTTAGAAAAAAGAAATTTCGGTTGATATGGAAAATCTATTAATAAATCATCAGAGAAACAGAAAATCAGTTTTTGGTATAATATAAATCTTGAAACTAAGTAAATCTATTGTTTTCAATATTATTCGAAGGCTAAAGATAGTGCTGAAAACAAACGCATATCAGGGTATCTAAAGGACATACAGTAAACATGAAAGGAGGTATATATATAGAGAGAGAATTTCAAATTTATTCAGGAAATAGACTTTGAAATTCAAAAAATGAAAGTTCTGGAAGTCTAAGTCCCGAAGTTGTCAGAAAATGTGAATATCATGGCAGAATACTTCGTAGAAAAAACTACATTAGCTAAGCAAATCAAAAAGTTAGAACATACATTTTTTAAAATGCACACAAAATTTTGGGAAAATGTTTTAATAAATGAAAGCAAAGATCATTTTCGAATCGGATGGCAAGCAAAAATTTGGAATGCATCAAATGAGTATTCCTTATCAAATATTGCAGCTTATTGTAAATTATGGAGGTGATAACCTTTCAGTCTACATCGTATGTTATGCTATGTTGATAACCTATCAGATCTCCGTATGTCATTATTTTTTAAATTTAAAATTGATCAAATCCATTTCAAATAAGCTGTAAGAGATCACAAGGGTGGCACAACAAGATATTAACAATCAAGTTCATGATTTTTTCTTAGTTTATTGAGTAACGTCCGAATAAGTTTTTTGGGCAGACTTTCTGGTTTTTATTTCTTTTGATTTAAATTGAGAACATAATTGCATTAATGTATGAGTTTTGTTTCGGTTACTATGATTTGAATGAATAAAAATGTAATATGTTTCTTTTTTATCACTGGTATATTTAAGTTATATATCATGATAAAATCTTGTGAATTTTGTATTATGTCCCAATACTGTTTAGAATGACTGTATAATTTTATTTCCCAGCATTTTTCTTCTTTACTTCGGTTTATTTTAAGTTTTTATTTTATTTTTTATGATTGCATTTTTATGGGCTTTTCATTTTTGCTGTACATTTTAGCGCTATCAAAATCAATTCGTTTCGTATAAGAAGCAAACTAGCATTCATTATTTATTTATTTATTTTTCTTTAAATTACTGTCAGTCAACCAGTAATCACATAACTAAACAGTATAAACCGGAATTATTGTGACTGGTTGTTATGTTCATTAACAATCCGAATTTTTGTATAACAAAACAACGGCCAACAAAAGTTCAAAGAATCTTCAAATTGTTGGTAAAAGGCCTGAAATCTTTGTAATCATTTTTTAAAATATTTTTAAATTTCCAGAATATTGTGTTAAAATTACTATTCATTATCAGTCTTCTAATTTCTTTGAGTTTCACTCATTTTGTTATGTAGTTTTGAACTGATCCTTTTTTCCTCACATATACGTCTGTTTCCTTCCTAATCTGAAGGAATATGAAGAAAACAATCCATGTCATGATTCTCAGTCTTGTTCAAGATCTACAATATTTCACAGGAAGGGATAACAACTTTATTAAAACGTATGGGAACATGCTTGATAAAAGCAGGTTTATTAAGCAAAACATATCTATTTTCTCACACTGCTCCAAAAAATAGAATAATTAATAATTAGAATGACATTTTGTAAGTAACTGTTAAAATATCATTAACCTTGAAGCAAACCAGCTCGAGGTAGTCGGAACTGAATCCATGCGGAAATAGATTAGAATGCATATATTAAGCAAGGAATTATGTTCTGCATGTTTTGAATAAAGTATTGCCACAGCTGTGCCGGGTTTTTAAAATGCATAATTTTAATTTTTATTTGTAACTTTCAATGGCAATATGGCATGGTCAGCAACTTTGAAGTTTCCAAGTAAAACCTTGAAAATCTCTAGATTACAGACACCATTGCACTTTTTTTCATTCCATAGTCCGAAAACTAATTATGCAATTTAGAATCCATTTCCTGTAATTCTTTTACGTTTTTTAATTTCCATTTCTTCTATTTTACATTGGAATTTATTTTTAATGTTTTTTGTCTTGCTTTAAAATGGAAGTGATAGATATATAATTTATGATATGTTTCGAGATGGTGAAAGTCCTTTCTTAACTTCACAAAATTTATTTTACTTTCTTACTTACCAGCCTTATGCTTATTACTTAAATGTTTAGTTATAAAGTGGAAAACGTGTTGATATTCTAAGTCTTGTAGCAGAAAGTTTTGCGTTGCTATCATGTTTATGTGTAGTTGTTTCCAAAGACACCTACACATAAGTCAGAAAGCTGAATCATCAAAACTGAGTAACTTTTCCTGTTCAAAAATCCTTCAACCCAGTCGTTCCTACTTTATTAGGAGCAACACTGACTGGCTTAAGGAATAAATAGTATTGATACGGTGTTTTTGATCTCTCGTCATTTGAAAAGTTAAAAAATATACATACAAGTTTTTTTTTGAACTCATAAAGGTCTAAAATTTAAAGATTTGTCAAAATCTCGAGTATTTTTCACGAATTAGTATACTTTCCCTCTATTACGTATATACGAAAGTAAAAATAACATAAAATAAAATAAAGACATATTATAATTGTCAGAAATATCGACCTAAAACATTTGATTATCTCTAATTTTTAGATTTCTTTGTTTCTCCTAATACATTTTTTTGACTATGTATGCATGTCTGTTGTTCCGAGATCAACATAACTGAAAAATGCTTATGAAAGCAAAGATCATAAGATCAACATACTGAAAAAAAAAGTATAAAACCCTAGTATATGGTCTTTATACCGGGTTTACACTCGACCAGTTATAAGGCGGCCAGTAGGCAGTGCATGCGTAAAAAGGCTTTTCGGTAGATGACCAGTAATTGTCCCGACGGGTCAACAACATGTCACTATATTGTATATTTTTCTTACTGTAAAATTTTTCTTTTGCAGAATTTCAGGTTTTTTTTTTGGCGTGAAAAAATTAATCACTTATCATAGATAAATTCCAACATATTTTGATCTTATTGGAAGATGTTGTTTTTCTGTGTTTTTTCTGAGTTGTGTCTTGATGGAAGATTGTGTGTTGTTTGTGTTTTGTGAAGATTTTTTCTTTTGATAGAAGATTGTGTTTTTACTTCATTTTATTTGAAATTTCTTTCTTGCAGTGTTCCAAATTTAGTCCCAAATTTAAATTTTAACCATCTTATGAAATTGCTGATTTTTTTTCTTTTTTCACTATGTTTCTTTTTTGCAAATATCCACCATTTTAATTCGATGCTCAATGAAAAAGAAAAATTCAAGGAAACCAAAACGGTAATTTATAGCCTAGGATGGAATACTGGAACCTATCTTATGAAATTACGGCAAACATAAATCAGTCCCTTTTTGTGCATTCGCAGTCTTATTACTGGCCTATTGTAAACTCACCTTTATACCAAATTTGTAGACTTCTGCCAGATTTTGAAGCAATACATTCTCAAACAATTTCTGAAAGGAAGTAAGCACGATAACTGAAAAACGTAGGCAGTTAGATAAATGAAATTTTGAACATGGATTTAGCGCCCGAATTCTAGATTCATTTCAAAATTTCGAATTAAATTAATCAACAAGTTAATCGTTTTCAAGCCTGTTCAGTCGTATACATTAAAACACGATATTTTCGAAAAATAATGAAAACTGTAAATGAAAGCTAGAATACCACTATGTTATTAAAATTTTAGTTTCATGTCAAATTTCCATTTCACCCACTTAATAAGAATCCATACAAAATGAAAATCTGGTTTTCTTTGTTCTATTACGAATCTGTACATGTTCATTAGTGTACTTTGAAAATAAAAATCATAGCACTCTAGTGTTTACGGCGTTTTTCAAGTATTACAATTTTAAACAGAAGAATGGGAGAAAGGGGACAACGTCTTATTAACCCCCTGGTTGATCATCCCGCGATTTCCGCGGGCATGTGTTTTATTTCTTTATTGAGGAGCGTATCCCGTTTTCACCCGTTTAACTATTGAAATAAATTATATACAGTATTAGACTTTTAGTTTCATGTTTTGACCAACAGATGTTATTAGAAAAATATTTTCTAGAAATTAAAAAATGCATTTTTGAATTCTCCAATATATATGGTTTTAAAATATGCAAAAAGGAGCAATTTTTGAAGAGATTTCGTTTACAAATTGGGCAGTCAGAGGGTTAAGAATTATGCTAAAAATTTTAAGGAGATAGCTTTTACCGCTTGAGGACCGCAGTGGCCTGTTGATAGGTCTTGGCTTCGGAACCGGTTTCACCAAAAAATCGTCGCGCAAGCGGATCTGGTGTACGTTAAATCCATCGGAGTCGCACGTCTTTTCTAAGGTGTGGTGTGGAAGTTTGGAGAGGGAAGTGCCTTCCTCATCATTTCTGGGAGGTTCAAAATTCTGAGGTCCGACCCCAAATAGTCCTAGTGTTGCTTTAAAACGGACTTTAACAAACTAAATTCATTCTATTACGAAGAATAACATGTTCGTGGGCTTTACTCTGAAAATAAAAAGTTGAGCACTATGGTATTTGCGGGCTTTTTCAAGAGTTACAATTTTAATGTGAAATATCGGAGGAGAGGTGAACAATACCTTTATTAAGAAGTATGCGAGGAAGTTTGAGACTACTTTCGTTGTTGTTATGTGTGTGTGTATGTGCGCGGGTGTGTGTGTATATGTGTGAGTGTGCGTACATTTTTATCCGCTAAATTTCTCAATTTGGAATTCCATTCGGCACAATAGCCTGTACGTTTTTATATATTTAATTTTTAATTGTATTAATTATGAAAAATTAAAATTTCTCTTCAAATTTAATATATCAATCTTTCTATGGTTTATCGATATTTGTACTAGACATGTTGTCTTATAAGACGATATTAATTTTTTTACATCAAATAATTTTTACAAAGAGTGCTTTGAAAAGAAAATTAAATGGATGTGATCAGTTCTTTTTGAAACTTTAAGCTATATATTCAACCAACGTGAATTCAACCTTTATTTAAATCTAAACCTTTTTTCAAAAAAAATTTATTGCATAGCTTCATATGGAAGTTAAAATATTTTCTATTTTCAATGCTTAAATGTTAGTTCAAATTTTATTACTTCAATTTATTTACAATTTCGATGAATATCTCTATCATTTAAATTGAAATTCAGATGCTCTGACAAATCGTCGATTGTACAAAATTTAATCTTAAATGGCTCGTTTTTCCAAAGTTAACAATAAGAAGCAAATGTGAAATGTTTCGTTGAAAGGAAGAGCCATAGCTGGAAGCTCATCGTTCATTCTTTGAAGTCATTAACGATTCTTTTGTATAATGGGTTTGTTATTCATCAGGATATTTCATAGAACAACAAACGATTTTAGTTTTAGAAATGATACGTTCCGAATTTACTTTGAATCTAAATTTAAGATAATTTTTACGAAATTTATATATAATATAACAGTTGTATGTTAGTTGCTTTAAATTAGTACCCATCATTATTTTATAGCAAACTTTGAAGTTTGGTAGTATATTCAATTATGAATTTTACTTAATTTTTTTAGAGTTTAGAGGGTAATTTTTGGATATATCAGTTGAAAAAATCGATTAAAATAATCACGATACATTTACATATTTATTTTTCGACTTTGTGGAATTCTGAATTAATCTTGGCAATCAAAATCTTGTAATTTTTCAGTGTTATTTTGTTCTTTTGGATTTTGTAAGTTTTAAATATGCTAAATGGCATGTTAATTCTCAATAATTCACTCATTTATACTTACTCGTAAAAAAAGTACAGAAAAAGTAAAATCTTTAAAAGGTCAATCTAACAAATTTGTATTCGAAATTTTGACGATTCTCCAAGTTTTAGATCTTCCTAAGCCTGGAAAATACTTTCTAAAAATTCTCTATCATTTTTTCTGTAAATAGAAAGCCAAAAATACTTTAAATTGTATAAATGAAATTTAATATATTGAGGTAACATAAAATTTGTAGAATTGTACCAACTACAGGATACGAGTGTACACTTTTGTCTATGGGTTATTTTGCGTGGCTATGAACCCCTACGTTGCGAGTTCGAATCTTTGGAATGCACATTGGTGAACCTGGTTCTAAACTAACAAAACGCAACTTTCGTGGCGCCCTCTACAGGTAGCAAAAGCCGCAATAACACTTAGCGCGATAAACACTTTCTTCGCCCGCCAAATACACTTTGTGAGATAACATCGTTCGTATCACATCCAATTCACTGAAAGGGGAGTAATGTGGTGGTAAGTTCATAAGCTACATAGCAACTCCCGAACACGAGTATACACTTTTGTCTAGGGATTATGTTACGCGGCTATGAACCCCAACGTTGCGAGTTCGAATCTCAATAATATACAAACTGTTAAACGAAAGTCTGTCTATCCAGATTTTCGAATACAAATTACTATGTTAACTACGCAATGAAGAGATCCAGATGGATAATATTCTTTACACAGGCTCATAGATTCAGTACTATCAAATCTTGATCCAAATTTAACAAAGAGTTGTACATTTGTTACTTGATACTTACAGAAATATGTGAACGCTATAATACCAGAACGCAATGATATAAATATATCAAATATAGTATGTGATTTTGCGATTACAATAGTAATTCTGTGACAAATTTTGGCTTCAATATTTCGGGAAATTTTGTCCAAAACATATGGTTATTAATAACCGCATGTCAGAGATTAATCGGCAACCAACTCGCCAAGGATCACGCGATAAATTCAGTGAAGATATTAAAGTCACGCCAAAGATTAATATTTCATTGACGAAACATGAAAATACGATGAAAGGTGTTTTCTGATACAAAATCAAGCTTATTTTCGCACTTGATTAAACTCTGTTTTATGCTCATTTCTGTAATTCTTTTAGATCTTCCTTCATCCAACTGAATGGAATGAGGCTTCGAAGAAAATGAAATCCCTTTTCCAAGTATTTTTAATAATATTTTACATTAATTAGTCAAATGAAACATTGAATAAAGTTCAGCTATAAAAACGTTCATTAAAGCAGTTTGAAATGTTCGGAGGAAGGTTTACTTACATTAGATTATTGCCATCCGACAGAAAGAAACTGAGATTTCTATACCTCTCTTTTTAGCATTTTAATGTAATATTCTTCTCCCTGTTTCAAATATCCATGTCTAGGAATATACTAGACGAGGTCCACAAGTCCGTTTACTTTCAGAAAATTGAAAACAAGCGTAGGAGACCTGTATAGGTTCTCAAGAGACAGTCCCAGGCACTCAAGGATATGTGCCGGTGATGCCGGTTCATTTTGACATTTAGGACAATTCTGGTGTATCTTGAGACCTCTCTCGAAAGTAAGTCCTTTCTGGTGTCCACTGAGGAATCGGAAAATTGTCTAAAAATATCTATCGCAATCAATAACAAGGGATCTTCCTGGACAATCTGCTTGATACCAGGGATGGCATGGGGGAACGAGCCAGATTTTCCTGTCAGCATGTCTTCCAATGGAATACAGTTCAAGATATGTCAGTGAATTGGTAACTGAAAATGGTTCATCAGAACCCTCCTTCATCAGAACGCCAGCCATCTCATTCCCCCATATGCCAACACGCGAAGGAATTCACTGATAGTGCACTTCACAAAATGACGAAACCTGTTTATGTTTGCCGAGAATTGCAATTCCGGCCCTAGGCACCAACTCTTTGCCTGTTTAAAAGATACTGGAGGGCGCTACGACTGTCAGTCAAAAACCAGTATTATGTAAATGCGTTGTACCAATGTTATCTAATGTAATGTAAAGGCGTTTAATGTTAACATTTAACACCACATCACACTTCCGTTTCTAGAGCTCATGTGGTCCCTTTCCGGTTTGGTGTGGATGTAGGTTGACTTTATTAACAAAAAAAAAAGTACACAACAATGAATTTGAAAGATACAGACAATGACAAAATACATGAAAATGCAACATAACAAGTAATGATAAATGCTAGAATGAAATCTTGAGTTTAATTTTAACATTAGATGTATAAAAACATTTGAAGTATTTATTTACATGTTCATTCAGACTAATATATATTCAGATTTATTCGACAACAAAAGTTAGAAGGGATGAACCCTGTTGAATTTAATTTAATTCAATTCACTACAGCTGTATTATCCTTAAATGCATTTACTTAGTATTTAGCATTGTGCGCTTGAAACACTAATATATCATTGTTATGTACATTCATTTTATGTGTATTCATCTTATATTTGAAGCATATTTCTTTCATATTATAACTAATTTTTGTATACAATTGTCCAAATTTGACCATCTTCCACACCCATGTTTGTTATACCTCAAATCTTCAAGCCATGGGGAAACGCTTAGAAAAAAATATCTGGTAATATTTCGCAACGAAAACCCATTTCATATCATCTTTTACATTGTTAAGAAATGAGTTTTTGACCGTGACCAATTTAAAATTCAGACTTGCACTTAGACCACCTAAGATGGGCTCCATGCAACGAGTGCGTCCAATTTCAAAATTGCTTAATGAATGCATGCCTCGACCCCTTTCTGCTGGTAGGTGCTCTGCAAGTATTCGTTCCTGAGGAAACGAGAGTGATGATGACAAGCCTTACTCTCCTGAACAATAGCTGGGAGGTTGGATAAGAAGATAAGTAGAGGCCGCTGCATGGTGAGGATTAATAATTAGATCACTTATTCTTTTAATGAGATATTAAAAAAACAATTAATGTCTGACATTTAATTAAATATGTCAAAATTTGAACAAAGATGTAGGTCAAGTAAAAATTTGCTAAGTGAAAATCAAATTTTATATTTTTTGTTTACAAAACATTCCAACCAAAAGCATTAATATCATAAAAATGGCCCTGATACTGTATTGAATTTTTACTCTTAAGATTTAATTGTATAATTAAAAAAAAACTATGATTGTTTGACAATATGATAACTAAAAAAATTGGAGGGCTCCTCATGTATCTTCTCTCTCTCCCTCAAATATAATCTTGTATCTCCAACTCTACCAGTACTCCAATTTTTATTTTCAAAGTCTAGGCTATGAGATTTTTGTGCTTCGTAATAATAATCAAGAATTATAGTTAATTGAATATATATTTTGGTTTTTTTATTTTTGATGGATAAATTTAGTTTAGAGTCACAATTTTAATTATAGTGTGTGTATTTGTATAAATAAATAACCATAAAAGCATTAAATAATTAAAACTCATTTCCACAGTCATAAAAAATTAAACCGAAACTAATTATGTCGGAATCGAAATTAAAAATTAATTCGGAATTAAACAACAAAAAGTTCACAAAAATAAAATCTAAATGAAATGAAACCTATTTATGAAAAATATCTAAATTAATATAATTAAGTAAACGAAACTAAAAATTGGAATCGAAACTAAAAATTATTTCGGATTCGAATAAGTTTAAAATTAAAAATTAAAAACCTATCATTATATTTAGTAAGCGCAAACGCAGCAACAACTAAAATACAAATGAATCTAAATAAATTGACAATATAAGCTAAGAAGAAGGAAATTGTGGGAGACCTTTGCAATATTGCCTTTTATACCAGGCTGAAGGCACTTCAGCATAACACCATCAATGTGAACCGAATGATATGCACTTTTCAGATCCTCCTTCTTACTTAGCTTTATATATATATATATATATATATATATATATATATATATATATAATGTAACGCTGTCGTACGTGCCACAGAAATCGAGCTATTTCTAATTGTTGAATGGCAACAGTTAAATGTAAACATAGCACCCAACGAATTTAAGACTACTTTCCAATTTCATTTATTATAGCGAAGACTATATTTCTTGCCTTAATACCCTTATTCAGCTACAAGAAATCTGATACGCTATTAAAAAAAGCACAGAATTCCACACCTGGTGTCAATGGTATTACCGCAAATTGCTTTTAAAATATTAGCATAACATCTATCAATATCACATCCGTCTTTAAGAGATTTTTACAACAAAGGAATGGAAACAAACAATCATTGTTCCAGTTCCTAAACCTAATGAAGTCAAAATATTTTCTTATAGAGCAAGAGTTCTCACTTCTGCTTTCTCAAAAACTTTCGAAAGAATTTTGACTCAGCTTTTGACTTTTTTGTATTTATCATTTATTGATTGAGGTGAATGGTCTCCTACCCCTTAGGGACAATCAGATTGCAGAACATAAAATTCACACAGCCATTACAGAAGCCCATCATTTAAAGAAATATTTTATCGGAATTAGATTAGATCTGAAAAGTGCATACGATTCGATTTGCATTGATGGTCTTATGATGAAACGCCTTCAGCCTGGTATAAAAGGCAAATTGCAAAGATCACCCACAATTTTCTTCAAAACTGAACCTTTCAAGGTCGTTGGAGAAACTCTCTTTTTACAAGAAAAACCTCTCAGAAAAGTTGACCTCGAGGTAGAGTTATATCTCCCATCCTCTTTGTTATTTTTCTTGTGGATTTCTTCGAACCCATCGATATTGGTGTGGGATGCTCGATTTTTGCCGATGATATTTGGATCTTTTGTGCTCCTATATCATTGGATTACATTTCAAAGAAGCTGCAAAATACGAAGTAAAACATCGATAAATTATACAATTTTTGAGAACTTAAAGTCAGCCCCCAGAAATGCTCAATTGCTGACCTACCAAAAAATAAATTGCAATCGAATTACATATGCTGGTTTCCATCTCCCTTGGAAACAATATACTAAATATTTAGACCAATTTTTCCAGAACGAACCAAAAGGGGGATAATTAAATATTTAAGAGCTAAAGCTCTTAGGAAAAGTAATGCTTTAAAAACTACAGCGTATAACACCTTCGGCCCCAGAACAACGGATATCGTCAAAATAACGTATATTAGTATTTTAAGTCTATTTTATTAAAATAGCTCTATTACCAATACGTTCTCCGAAACTCAATACAAAGCCTGCAATTCAATACAAACTATAGCTCTTAGAATAGCACTTGAACTGCCTAAATGGACACCAAATATTGTTCTAATGAACATTGCGGTTCAGTAAATGTTATCTGAAAAAAATTAAAAGATTTTCTGTGCAATTTTTTCTCAGGCAACTTGCCAACAACACTCATTCCTTCCTCAAATTTATTTGCAAACCTGAATGCTACTACTGACCATATTATTCTCATGCCAGATCCCACTATCTCCCATAACAATTTTTGAGAAATTCATCTTTCAGACTTTAATTTTCAAAATAAAGCTCTGCCTAGTTATATGATAAAGAATCTCTTTGAAGAAACTGAATTCTTGCAATTTCAATGTTATTTTATTATTTCTACGAATACTTCCAATCTTTCACTTCTATTGCGGGAATCTCTTCTTATCAATCCTTCCTCTGTAGAATTCACCCCATAAATTCCATATTTACAGATAAAGCCTTGGCAATTTTCCAAACCTGGATGAATTTTCAGTAACAGGAAAAAATCTGCTTTTGTTGACAGACAGCTACTGACCTACTGTCACGAAAACAGCCCTTGTAAACCTTAAAGTAAGGGTCATCCGACTTGGAAACGAGATATTCTATTACATATGGGGGGATAAAGGAAAGGGATGTGTTTCACTTGACGCCAAAAGAACCGATTGGGAACCTGATATCTGCATTAGCACTAGCGTAATGTATGTCTCGTCTAATGAAGCGCACTCAGTTAGCCAAATATTGTAGTCTGTTTTAATGCCGACTTCCCTCTTTAGTTAGATTCATCTAATTACGGCAACCTTGTTCAGGGTTTTTCTCGTGACGATAGGATAATATTCGGCCCTTCTAGCATCGAAATACCTCATAATTAAACCTTTTAAAGTCCTTCATAGATTAGCTGGCAAAATTCAATCACAGGTAAAATTAAATCTGGAAATATGTTTGGTGTTGTCTCCTGGACACTCACAGATTGAATGGAATGAAAAGGTGATGTTCTCGCAAAACTGGTCACGGAGAACGCATCCATTTCTTGAATAGATAGCTCCAGAAGATTTAATTTTTTATTATCAGGAAATCTCACTTCAAAAAACGAATCCCACTTTCCAAATAACAAATATCAAGAATCTTTTGGTGATGTTCCCACAATGTTTTTCCTTCAACTATGGCTAAAAAATAGAAGATATAATCACTGTACGACTTTTAACCCGTGTGATTGTAACTCTAGATCTGTTGAATAGATTTGGACTTCGCAATCACCCTCTATGCAAAGTTTGTTATCTCAAAAATAGCATTGAACACATCATCTTGTTTTGTTCCAAATACGCAAATCACAAGACACATCTTTTTTCAAAACTTAAAATTGATCTCCATTCTTGTTCTTCCTTCAAAACGTTCATTCAAAGGTTATTTTTAACAACATCTCCGTATTCTTCTTCAATATCTGAAGTTTTTCAACATTTATTGAATGAAACCTTTTGGAATTAAGGGATAACGGCCTCTCTTGCCAAAAATCAATCATTCTCAATCCATTTCAATAAGACTGCTTTATTTATTGAACGTTTCTGCAGTTTTACTGAATCAAACGCTTAGTAAATGGTTTATTAAAAGTGTTCTGAAGATAGTTGTCCATGTCTCCAAAGAAGGAATTCAGTCGGAGGAAAAAAGAAAGAAAAGAAATCAAAAAATAGGCTTCAAACAGAGAGCTCAATTAAGTGAAAAATTAGGTTTAACCATTGTCAGATTAATAATCGTGGTAAGACTTAATATTAATTTAAAAATTGGTTTTCTGACAAGCATATCAAAATCGTGCAAATCATCCAAAAACTAAAAATCTCTGCAAGGTACTTTTCCGTTATATGGGCGCAAGATATCGCCAATGATGATATCGCCGCCCAACGGGTGAATATCACCCATTCACCCGTTTGCATTGTAGGATGCTGTTTATAGGTTTATAGGGGAAGTTTAATTATAACTAGCCCGAATATTATATAATATATAAACTATTTACATATAATATGTAAATATTTATGCAAATTAGGAAGTAGATTGCAGTTCGAAGACATTAAAGAGACCTTTAATGCACTTACTTCGTTTTATTTCATCACGAAGAAGCAAGCATGTTTATGTACAGAAGAAGCGACGACACTCACACAACACAGAACGAAAGACCGAGGAATGAGGGAAAGCTCTCGAATATTTTATTCTGGGTCTTAAATAGCTTATTTTGATAGCGAAAATTTTGTTTACAGTGCTTCTAGACTATTAAGTTTCTCATGGAGATTTCTGCACATGTGACTCTCAAAGCGGGGGAAACGAAAGGATCTTTTTGTAAAATTATTCATTTTGGTCAGGAACTTTAATCAATTACTCGCACCGTGGGAATCGCTGACTAAAGAACTTTACAAAGCATTTCTTGAATTAATTAAATAGATAACGTGGATTTGGATCAGGAAATAAGAGATTTTTTTTAGAATGAAATTAATATTGGCTAAATTGAGCTAAAAATTAAGAAATAAATTCTGCTTAAGTTAAATTTTAAAATATCATTACACACACACTTATTTTTTTAAATTTCAGTTGAAAAGTCGGTAAAATTAATTACATTTCGGTCCAATAAAAATATATTGCAATGCTTTACAAAACCCAGTTTGTTGTTCTTTAAAACACGTGCATAACAATCTTGTATACGATACTTTCTAGAAGTGTACATTTCTGGCTGATAAATCTCACCATGATTAGAAAGTTTTCAAATTCAATTAAAAAAAAAAATGTCACTCCATAAGATAAGATAAATATTTTTTAAAATTAAAATATTCAGGTTAAACTTTTAGTAGTTGAGAAACCAAAGTACGCCGCTGAAAAGAAACAAATTTCGATAACTTATTCGACACTCGAGTTAGCAACTGTTTTTTTTTAAACAAACAGACCTAGGAAATAAATTAGTCACTTTTGATCTATTATTGCATCAGTGAATAAATGAGCTGCATTCTAATTTTGGTGACAGTTTATTATCTTTTATTGCATTTTGTGCGCTGTAATTCATTTAAATTAGATACACGTTTGTTTTTCTTAATGTTACAAAATGAATTGTCACAATGTTTTGGAGATGGAGGCCAGAATTTATTTCTTTTACTTTCTCGTATACGTAGTAAAGTGTAAAAAGTAAGTGTCAGAAAAGTAATGTATAAGAAAAAGTGTAATAATTGTCAAAAAAAAATCGAGCTCGTAATTTTGGTGGATTTTCACATTTCAGACCTCCCTGATTTAGAAAAATATATTTTTTGGAAAATGTCCGTCTGATTGTTTGTAATATCCGCGTGAATTGCCCGTGTAATGAAAATGTCCGTCTGTTGATTTAGAAAAATATATTTTTTGGAAAATATCCATCTGATTGTTTGTTCTGTCTATGGCAAAGATCTTAAAAATGATTTCAGCTAGATGGGCAAAACTTATATAGTCATAAAATGAAATTTGCAGATTTCTTTCAAATTTTTTGAAATCTATTCTGAGATAGTACGGTTGATTGGATGTAAGTTAACACAATAATTACCGAACGAAGACAGCAAGATGGATAAAATCCGGTCTAATGCCTATAGTATGATAAATATATCAACGTCTTTATGCATATTAACATTTATCTGTATGTAACAGCAAGACATAAAATCCGGCCTAACGTCTATAGCATGACAATATCAACATTCAGATGTGTATTAATATCTATAATGTGACATATATCAAATGTTGAGTTAAATCCAAAAATGGGGTGACTTTTTGTCGATCTGTACCTTCAGAAACATGTAAAAGCTATAATTAAAAAACGCAATAATTTAAGTATATCAAATTTGATATGGGATTTTGGGACTACAGTTTTTTTAATGCAATTTTTTAAAATATTTTATTTGGTTGAGAATAAAGTATTTAAAACGCAAATTCGATTTTTAATTACTATCTACACATACACCATGGATTTATCGGCATATAACGGTACAAATAGCGCAACAAATTCAATAAAAAAATTAAATTTGCGTCAAAAAATATATCTTTACTGTTGTATTATAAAGATTCTTTGGCATGACAAGTTTATTAGAGAGCAGACTAGAAAGTTTTGAGGCGGTACTCTCTGGTGTTCTTGACATTACTATATTGTGATGTGCGTTGTTTTTTTTTATTTAGAACGAGCATAGCATTTAGCATTTAACTATTATGGTGGCAAGAAGTTCACAGATGCGCTCGCCAAGTTAGTCCTCTAACTCGTGGGGCCTCATGAAGTGTTCTACGTTTTAAAGAAATCTGAAAAAGAATTATATTTTCGAAATGAATGAAAATTTGATTTAAGACTGTACTTCCATAAGCCGTATTCCTGCGAACAATCTCAGTCGGCTAGGGATTGCAATACCGGTATTTTGAGCCGTTTGTACAATTTTGTAATACCGGTATTCAAAAAAAACCCCGTTTCTCCGATATTTACTAGAAATTTTTAAAATTGTCTTGCTATATGTTCAGGTATCGCCAGTACAGCAACATAGTATACCATTTTTATGCCCCACTAATGGACAAAATTAATTACTCTGTGAATATAAAGGTTGCGTCGTAACCATCCGCGCTTTGGGGCATGCTTTAGGGTGAGTTTAATTCGACAAAATAGGGATGAGAGGAAATATGATAGGGAATGTTTATATTTAACAATGAAGACTAGCGGTTTTATGAGATGTGTACATTAAAAATGCATTCCAGGTTTAATGACAGTACAAATGGTGCATTATGGTTTTTAGGGACGCATTTCAAAAATTTGTAATAGTGCCACAGATTGAATAGTGATATTTACACTCTTTTGTGATTTAAATAAATAAGATATTTCTCTTACATTTTTTTTTTGTGATTTTTTTCATGTACTGTTATAATTTATAAGTTACAAATTATTTCTTGCGATATTAACATTCTCTAATAAAACTGGCTAATGAAACAAAGAAACACCTGTGTTTCCTTTGTTTTTCTGAAATTTCTACAACTGGCATTAAAATCGGTATTTCGGTATTAAGATCTAAAAAGTACTGAATACCGGTATTGAACTTTCCTTCCAATATTGTAATCACTACAGTTGACTAATCGCAAATATCATATTTACTGTTGACATGGGTAACACGTCCTTGGCGATTTTGTGACAAAAGCATCTCGATATTCGTGGGTTTTCTTTCCATCGCAAGCTAGGAAGGAAATCTTTTATGCTACTATTTATGAATAGTTGACTTAAACATTCTTACAAGGAAGAAACAACAGGAGTGGTATCCCTAAAACTTTCTCATATACTCTCTGATGATGAGATGTCCGTAGTTTCAAGGAAAGGGGTGCAGTAGTTTCTGAGGCTAAAGACCCCTTAGAGCCGAAGGCAGAAGGCTGACTTCTAGCTCAACTGAAGATGAAACTCACACACATTCGCTTGCACAACCCCTTTTTACCAGGGGGTTCTTTGACACGCGTCATAAATAGAACGCAGAACAACCATGCCCGAACCGGTACGCGTGGATCACAAGGAATACGCACTGCCCCTAAGCCAGTACACCGGCATACTCAGTAATAATATTGTCGATTAAACTTATTTAAGTTAAGTGTATTATAAACAACAATTTTCTTTTTATTTCTTAAACACTTTGTCAATGTTCGTATGATTTCCTCCTGCAACTTCCGTTAGTTAATTTGTGACAATCACATTTAAGATTCTATTAACAAGATAACATCCCATCTAGGCGAGCATATTTCAAAGAATGAATGTATTAATTCATTTTTTTCATTTGATTTTGTCAATTTTAAATGGTGTGCCGACAATATTTTTCGAAAGTAAAATAATAAACTCTCATCAAGTGGACAATCATTTTCTAATAAACTGAAGTAGCACTTAGTTTCCGAAGACTGATTAGCGAGGATACGCAGGAGTCAGAATTTTCGTGACGTCATTTCGTTTAGTCCATTAAAGTGGCATCCTGCTTAGGATATTACAACTTATTTCGTAGCAGTTCGCCACGCTTCTCTGAAATACGTGTGGAAATGATTTTTGCGCGGATCATTTTACGCTCCGAGCGCTGAGATCGCTCCATTAATTCTTTTGGACGTTACAAGCGCTGTGGGATTTTGAGCGCACGTTTATGAAAAGCAGTTTTCAGCGTAAGTATGAATGAGAACTCTTGTTTAATTTCGAATACCGTATTTTCTTACCTTGTGAGAACATGATTCTGTTTTTATTAGGCGGTTTTGAATAATTGAAGACAGTAAATAATTGAAACAATATTCATCAACATATTTTAATCGCATATATTTTTTTCACCTGCTTTTATCAGTATTGCATTCTTATTATAATTATGTATGTTTCTTTGAAAGCCGTTGCGTTTTTGAAAGGTTTACACGCTTTTATCAGTATTGATTTATTATTTACGTATGCTTCTTTGATGACAGATGTCTTTTTAAAAGGTGGACGTAGAACTATAACATAATAGCTGTCATTTTCATGGAATATTTTTCGGAGGAATTTAATAATTTAATTTTTATAATATATTTTTTAAAAAACTCCTCTCGCGTTTAATAATAGTTTTGATGAAGGTATTTTCTCTTTCTCTAGGTGCAAAAATATTATTTCATTCATTTTTAAGAGGGAAACATTGAAATATTTGATCCCTGTTCAAAGATGAACCCATTATGAAACTGCTTTATGACCCAAGAAATTAGAAATAGCAGTTTGTGCCCATAAAAATATTGTTCTCATAAAAATTCTATATAAATTTATGTTTAAGAATTTGTTGGTAATAGTTTATCATTTGGAAATAGCATATATAGTATATATAAATAATAAAATAAAGAGATCGAGACGGATAGAAAAGTCTCGTGATTGTTTCAGTCTGGTTTAAACTGGTTAATGATTTAAAGTAATTAAGACAAATGATGACTTGAAAAAGGTGATAACTTGACATTTACAATTGCAGATTTCTTTCTTATTTTTCTGTTGTTGCAAGTTTATTTTTGAATTTATATAATAAATTTAGCATTATATATCGATTTAATATTAATATAAATAAGCATGCTAACATAATAATAATATTAATATAGCTTTAACATAATAATATAAATAAGCATTGTAACATAAATATAACACTAATATAAATATAATTAATATAATAAATTTTAATATTTAGAGAATTTTTGGTACTGATTGTCGTTAAGATATGTTTTTAAAAGAGTATGCTTATCGTTTGAATTTTGATAATAATAATATACTAATAGAATTTTTTAAAGAAAAACGTTTTGTAAGTAGACATTTATTTTTTCAAGTTATTTTAGTTTTTTTATGAAGTATCTGTATTTACAAATAAAAAAAATAAAATGTTGGTTTATAAAATTACGTGTATCTTTTAGCATAATGCGTTTTAGAAAATATTTTTTTAATCAAAAATATTGAGTTATACAAAATTAAATCGTAAAAGTGTAAACTGTTCAATATAAGGGAAAGACTCTGCGTTTAAAACTTTTATCCCATTAGTTTCAAAATTTTAATCAAATCATTGTGGTTTTGGAATTTTCTTATCCAATTATTTCATTGTGGTTTTTTTTTATCATAATGTTATTTTCAACTCCTTTCAAAATTTAATTTTGATCACATTATTTTTTATTAAATTAGCTTGCAGTCAGCAAAAAGATCGCTTTTAATTTTATTTAATTCTACTTTTTGGTCTTTTAACGTATTCTGCAATTCATTGTTAAAATAAAATATGATTTTACGGCAATTTTTTTTGTCAAATTCTCTCTCACGTTGAATCAATAACTTATTCAAACTTAATCATTAATTCATAACAAACTAAAAATATCAAATTATATTGTCACTGAAAACACGTAACTGTACAAAGCTTCAGAATTATAATATAGTAAATAACGATTGTAAAATAGATAATAAATTTTTTTACATACCTGAGACAGCTTAAATAAAAACTTATTTCTAAAATCAAAATGTGTACTCTAAAAGGTATTGTTTAGCCACTGCTGAATTATTGCAGAAAAAAAAATTAGATTTTTCTTAGAGAGTGTCAAATTCCCTTTTCAAATTAAGGATAACAACCATTGGCTGTTTTAAGTAATTTACGGTCTTGGGTAGTGAACATACCGTCGGACTCCTCTTTTCATAAACTGGTCGATTTGTTTCAGATATCATCACTGGTATTATCCTTAAATTGTACGCAATCATTCAATATTAAACGTAAATTCATTATAGCGTTTTATTTTGTTTATCT
>JAPMOQ010001131.1:2644244-2709355 GCA_026543055.1 Argiope trifasciata | reverse complement strand
AAATTATTAAGGATTAATAATTTTTAATTATTAATTGTTCATTAAGAATCATTAAATTATTATTAAAATGATTATTATTAAGAATTAATTATTATTAAAAATGATTAATTATTAAGATTATTATGCATTAAATTATTATTAAAATAATTAATTATTAAGAATTAATTATTATTAAAAAATTAATTATTAAGGGTATTATGCATTAAATTATTATTAAGAATTATTGTGTATTAAATTATTAAGAATTATTATGTATTAAATTATTATTAAGAATTATGTATTAAATTGTTATTAAGAATTATTATGAATTAAATTATTACTAATTAATTAATAAGAATTATTATAACTAGTTTAGTGAATGAAACGAAATATATAAGATCCTGGCCAATTATATTTAACAAAGCGTTAATTGTATCCGAATATTTTATCCTTCGCAATATTTAAATACTTTTTACAAAATTATTTATTTGGTTTAACAAGAAAACTAAATTCTTCAACCGATTTGCTTGTCGTTCTTTTTCATACTATTAGCCCTAGGTAGCTAGATACTTAACTACCTGCCTACCTTGTCGGGAATCTGTCACCGACAAAAACAACAGCAACAAAAATGAATGAATGAAATATAAAACAAGGGGAAAAAAAAAGAAACAAACAACATTATAATAAACGAAACAGATGAATTAATTTTTAAAAAAAAATCATTCTAGTTGACAGTGGGTGTTTCTTAAAATAAAATAAAAATGCAAAACAAGGAAAAGACCTTCAATATCTTTTCATTATCAATTTTATTTAACAGAAATATGTTGATAAATCTTTATTTGGAATCGTTAAAAGCACCGCTACTCAAAATTTATGCAAAATAATCAGGAATTTTCACGGTCAATTTTTTTCCCCCTCTTGATGTCCTCTAAATTTTCTTCGCAGTGTTTAAATATAATAAATCGTCCAATTGGGTTTTTTTTCCATGCTGTATTTTCCATTATGCTAATTATATGGGCTGAACTCTTTACTATTATTTTGATAAGGTTTCAACACGTTTGTATTATCTTACCGTCGTGACGATTTTGACGTTTTTTAAGTGTTATTTCTTTTTCTTTAATTAAAACATATTAAAAGGACACAAGACAGCGACTGATTTTTCCATTGCCAATTAGGCTTTTCCGTTGTACTTTTTTTTTTAATGAAAACTTTATTTTTGGTTTCTATTAGTAAGATTTTTTTTTTGCATATAAAGTGTGAGTGTAATTGCTGTAAACTTGAAAATTTGACGAATTAATAATTTCGGAACTCTTTTACATTTTTATATCGAAAGAAAAATCATTCCTGGACTTTTTTCATCATTTTGTAAGTTGACATTTTTTTTAAACGATGCATTCAACAAATTTGGGATAAATCTGTCAAAGTTTGTTTGTCAGTTAATGTGTATGTGTGCATGATATCAAAAAATGTAAGAAACTAGATAAATGAATTTTGATTTCTAAAGTTTATACTGGAATTGTAAATATCTTTCCAGGCCAGTGTCCTTTCATAGAGGTAGCGCATCTTTCTCGTGATCTGGGCGTCCCGTGTTCGATTGTTCTTCTGTGTTTTATCAGTGTGGCGTATGAATGTGCCCCCCTGCCCCTGTAAAAAAGGGATGTGCAAGCGTATATTATCCATGAAGTACCTAAGTCTTACTCTTGGCTTTAATTGGCGCTAATGGGAAAAAAGCAAGAGACGCTAACTGGGCTTAAATCGCAGGCATGTCTGTATGCGGTCTGGTAATTAGTAGGTCGCAGGTCACAACAACAAACTTTGCTCTTTCCTATTTTGAACGAATTCTGTAGTAGAATAATTCTGTAATTCGTCCATTTAAGCCATTTTCGTCCCTGCTGCAAATGTAAACATTACTATTTTATATAACTATGCGAATAAGAAATGATATGCTCATTTCCTTAAAAATTTATACTAGCCGCTTTTGGCGACATTTATCCAATCTCATTATTAAGTTTTTAGGCTCTTGAGCTATTAACATGGAATTCATCTTATTTATAATAACCGGAAAATATGATTTTAATTAAACTAGTCCATGCAAATTTAAAAGTGTATATGCAATGATAACAGAAGAAATGGTCTACACAAAACTTTCTAGTAATAAATGTGACATCAAAAAATGCCTTGCATAGTTTTGGCGTACAATATTTACGAAATATTAACCTGTTTTTGAATTTAGCATTTACTGTATTTATCATGTTATCGTATCGAGTTATTTGCCGATTTCTCTGGAGTGCTTATAAGTATCCAAAAATTGAATTAATGCTTTGCACCTGATTAAAACAAAAGTTTGACTCGACACTGCACATAGAATCCAATATCAAATTTGATGTATTTAGATAATTCCATTTTTGAGTCATCTCATTTTTACGTTTTTGAATGCATAGACTGACACACCGTTAACACTTTTTGTTTATTATGTATGGTGTACTTGTCACCGTTGTTGTTATTATTTCTGATCCCAGATGCTATAGTTAGTTGCTCTATACCACCTCCATGAAACCAAAGATCTTCAAAAAATCCAAAAACTATAGTGGATCCCAAAGAATCTCAATAATAGTAAAATGCAAAATTCTAAGAATGTGATTGGGGGAGGCCTGATCCGCCCTGCACCAAAAACATTCAGCAAAGATCCTCCATCTGTGTTGAATGGTGAGGGATTTGGCGGGTTCACTCAAAAACGAGAGAGAACCACTTGCTGTTTTCTAGAGATATCCAGACGGTGACACCTACCGGGACGCTTACCAAAGTACCAAGTGTTGAGCAGGTGTGACTCTCCAAAGAGTACTCCATCTTTTTGTCTGAAGAGATTTCAAAATAAAATAGTATTGCATCACCATGAAATATGTCACTGAGGCTGTCTTAGTTAAGTTGTCCGCTATCTCATAACCATTTCAACCAACATGTGAAGGGACCCATTGAAAGACCACTTTTATTTTCATTGTACACACATTTACTATATTTGGGATTTTTCCGTAACCCTATGTTCTTCGTGAATGCACCGTCCCGACAACACTGGTACGAATCAAATAACACAATGATTGCAAGTTTATTGGTGGGTGACATGTAACGTTTGGACTAATGCATCTGGATCTCCAACGTTTTAACCAGAGACCAATCAACAATGTATTAACTTGTAGATTTATCTAACTGAGCTAAAACTACCGCTGATCATCTTGCTAAACAGAAATAATCTTGCTAAACAGAATATAAGGAAAGTGAAAGCTGAAAAAATTGAAATAATTTTAATGATAAATGCAAGCGGCAACTCTAACGAGCAGAGCCATATTGTCTCATACAAAGATCATTGTCTGCTAGTTGTTTGTGAAGGCACATGGAATTAAACTGTTCTGTGTTCGGAAGATGTATTTACATTTCAACTGATACTCGGCGATATCAGCTGAAGAGGTAAGAACCACATACTCCAAGTTCGATTAAGTCCACTATCAGTTAGTGTCAACAAGGCAGTAATCGCCGGTTACTCTTGAGTTAGGCCATTCCACTTTCGATATCAGTTGGAAGGGGGCAAAATTTAAGAAGTAATGCCGGAAATCTCAGGAGTCTTGTGAAAAACGGGGTGCCGTGTGCAGGGCCGAATTGAGAGCATGGATTATTTTGCAAGATATTATATTCAAAACCAACTTTGATCGGACCCCGCAGTGATTGGGTAAATATTGTAGTTCCTTTTCATTCTGTTGTTTGTCATATTGTCACTCTTTAACCACTTAACTGTTTTGTCTGAGTGCCGTATGCGTATCGATTTATCGAATTTCGATAGTTGTAAGCAACTAATAAACCATTCATAATTCAGTAGTAGAATTTCTTTGAATACATCGATAAGTCAAGTATTCAATGGACTTCCGTTTGAACAAAATTAAGAAAATATTCCAGAATTAGAAGGTGTCATCGTGTTTGATAACAGTTAAGTTGTTGAAAAGGATAGAAAAAATTTCCTAACTGACAATAGAGATTATTTATTTAAAATTTTGAATGCCGCAGTTTAAAAATTCATTTTGACATATATGTGAGATTTCATACTCAAAATGCCTTTTTAAAACTCAAATGCTTTTAGAAATGTGAATTAAAGAAGGTTATATGCAGTATTTATTTCTTTCACATTGTTTAACTTTTACATTTTCTTATAAATAAATATAAGCCTTTGAAAACAAAATTAGAAAGGTAAAAAATACTCTTGAATTATGCATTTCTAACTATTGTAAAATTACATTTTTGCCAATAAAGATAGAAATGAAATTTACATTTATCCAATTAATATAAATCTCTTAATTTTATGAAAATCAAAACTACAGTTTTGTGACAATATCTGTAACCATTTGGGTATATTTGATGCATCAGAATGTTCCTGTTTGTTTGAATTTATTCTTTCTCTTTTTTCGTAATTCTGATTAGTTTAAGTCATTTCAATATAATGCAGCAGTAAATATTTTCAATAATCAGAAATGAATTTTTTTATAAAAGCCTATGCCTTCATACGTTCCAAAAATTAAATGAGCTTCAAATACAACAGTCGTTTCAAATAAATGTGTAATCAAAGGGTTAATTAAAATATCATGTACTATGTTTCTACTTTGTCTTGGAAATTTCCTTATTATTGAAGTATGTTGTTGTTTATTTTGTATTTGTTTATAATAATTTCTTAAAATTTAGATTTTTTAAAGAAATTTTTTTTAAGATAAAAATTAAAGAGGGAAAAATATTCATTGCCACATTCATGAGGTAAAAAAACTAACTTAAAAATAGGAAAAACGAATTATTTCCAAATGCAATTAATTATTAATCTTACTCGAATTGCTTTTTCTTTTGTGATGATAAATTTTTGTTCATTTCATTGGGGTAAAATTATCAAAATCATATGGTTATGGTGGTACGAAATTCATATAGATGAATAGTTAGAGCAAATATTTAATGAAATATTTGCTCTAGCAATTCGTGTATATGAATTTTGGAAATATGAATTATTTCCAAATGCAATTAATTATTAATATTTCATTTCAAATGTGTCATTAAATATTTTCTTGGTATAACTAAATTTCAAATCAGACATCTAGTATCAATGATGGTTTAATTTCTATTAATTTCGAGTTCTAAAATCTACCATGTAAAGATTGTTTGTTGCGTTCTTGGTAATGAAACTTTTGGAAATTATGGCTCTCTAAAATCATTACATATATACAGGGTTTTGCTGAATTTTACCGAAAGTTTCAGAGGGTTTATAGTAAGCATCAAGAGGATAAAGAATTACTGTACAATATGGGGTCCTAAATGATGTTTAATAGGTGAAAATCGCAAAAATATAGAGAATCGGAGAACTGTAGGAAACTGAATAAATAACAAATTGTGTTTTAACGATAAATTTTTTAAAGTTAAAGCACATCTTTTCCATGCTGGCAACATGCGGATTTGATGATCTAGGGGGTCGTAAATTACTGAAAACGAAAAAATAGTATAGAACCCATATTTTCAAACATGTTAAAACTTGAAAAAAAAAGCTTAAACATGTAAAAATTTGTCTGTCGATTTCTTCAACACCTTGTACACGTATCCGGTTCGCGACTTTGTTATGTAATTCAAAGTTTTCCTGCCTTCCATGCTAATCGGCCTGAATTTCTTTTATCGTAATCCGGTTAAGCCTTACAAAATTTGTTAAAATGTGAACAGTTTATATCTATTATTTACTTTTTTTTATATAAATTCTTGAAACCCACAGTACAGTATATAAACATACATAAACTATCAATACAAAGCCTTCAATTTTAACTCAACACGTTACCGTTTTTTGTGATTCAACGGATCGCGTTCACATTCAACATCGTTCCAGTTAAATAAAGGCTCTGTACTCAATAAGAAATGAGAAAATAAGCAGTGAGTTTTGGTATAGAAAATTTGTGTGATATAACTAACTAAAAGTAGGAAAAACCGGATTATTTTCAAATGCAATTAATTATTAATCTTGCAGAAATTACTTTTTCTTTTGTGATGATAAATTTTTATTCATTTCATTTGTGTACAATTGTCAAAATCATATGATTTTAGTAGTTAGAAATTCATATAGACGAATGGCTACATACTAACCGACATGAATTTCTTTTACTGTAATTAAGTTAAGCCTTATAAAATTTGTTAAAATGTGAACAGTTTATATCTTTGTTTTTCTCTTATAAATTCTTGAAAAAGGCAGTGTAGTATATTAACATATATAAACTACCAATGCAAAGCCTTCTATTTTAACTCAACACGTTACCATTTTTGTGATTCAACGGATGGCATTCACATTCTTCATCGTTCGAGGCTTGGTACTCAATAAATGATAATATGTATTACAACAGTGAGTATTGGTATAAAAACTTTGTCTTCTGGTGTTGGTGGGCAAAGAGAAGAATTCAAAGAGTTCCGACTTATCCGGATATTTTATTATCCGGCCTACCCCCACCCCCACATTAGGATGGTTAGTTGGAAGTGTACTGTACTGTAATTCAAATTTTCTCGTTTTAGAGAAAATGTATATTATATCCATAACACAGCATTATAAGTTTTTACCTTCGTAACTAACTTGACGTAGAATTGCCACTAAAATTATTAGGAATTACATTCACTAGGATCTATTCTCTATTCTAACCATTGATGGTTTAATTTCCCTTTTCTTGTAAGGCCATGCCCGATTAATAGAAAATATTTCTTTATAATTGTGCTATTAACTATCAGATCCAAGAGTAAAAAAATCAGCTGATGTAAATTGTAATAAGAAATCTCATATGCGTCGAAATCGTCTCAAGAAATAAAGAAATTTATTATTTGCTGTGCTTTTTAGATCTAAATGTATATTAACGTTAGAAGTTTTGGTTCCTTACTGTGGGATAATCTTTATTTATAAAGTTTGTGTACACTCAGTTTAAAACTAGTAAAAAAAATTGGATTGAGACAAATATAAGATCTACTAAAAATGCAATATTGAATACAAAATAATAATTTGAAAAATTCATTGAAAGAAACATTATTCATTTCGGTCCGTGAAAGGAGAATAAAATGTATCGGCATTAATATAAAAATAATAGAAGTTACAGACCTCTTCTCTTTCACTTTACTATTTAATCAACCTTAGATCTATTCGCACATCAATTAGTCAGTTGACTTAAACATTAAAAAACTCCCTGTCTCAGTTGCTAGACGCCAAAATAGGAGTTGACTTCACATCCGATAATGAAACGAATAAAAAAAAAGTGGGCAGCTAGCGATACATACGATGGTGAACAATTAATTATATTATTCCCAGAAAAGAAATCAAAAAATTTAACTCCTCTGGATGCTTAAAGGGACGATAAATTTACCTCTAAATGACTACTAAAGCAGTTATTAAAAATGCCTTCAAAAGAAGTTATTTATTAGTATTTTTAAATGAAATTTTCATATTATATTTGCATTAATCCAATAGTGGAAATAATCTGTACTTATAAAACTAAGGTGTTCATGCATGCGTGGGTACATGCGTGAACTATACATGCGTATGTTGGCGTTCTACCGAATGGATCATTAGCTTATTGTAACGTACCCCTGTCCCATACGAAAGAAACGGCATTTATAGACAGCTGCTCACAGCCTGTTAACGCCCTCCATTGTTAAAAGTTGTCAGGTTTCAAGATGGGGAATCGCCTTATCATCGACTGGTTTCGCATCTGACACCGAAAGGAAACCATCTGAGGAAACCGACGAAACCTGTCGTAGGAAAGGAAAGGAGTGTCCAACATCAGAATGTCGTATGGTCCTTTTGTGAAGGAATATCATTGACACGTGTTCCAGAGCGGTCCATTGCTAGACGCACCATTGATGGACAATCCAAGGCCACGAAAAACTGGTGCCACCATTGAGTGAATTTTTTGCTGCTTAATTGGTCGAAAGGGAGCTGACGTGGACGAATAGAGATTGAGGAGGCGGAATTTGGGCAGCGATAAAGTGCGGGTTGATCTTTGAAGAAAAAGATAGATGTTTGGATTGCGGACTGCGGCATTTTAATGCTCTATCCTTTTAGCGGTTCTGGCTAACACCCTGTTAGTGTCTTGTGGCGTATGTCTTCGAATTAATGGAGAAATATTTCCATGAACTTTTTTCAATACAGATCCTCAACCTTCATTTGTTGTGTACATAGAAATATTTAACCTAGATTAGAGCAAATTGTTCTAATCTGGGTTATGTATATATATAATATGGTTGTAAATAAAATATTTGTCTGAAATTCCATTGAACCAAAATCACCAAGGGTTAATCATCTGTTGGTCTGTACTTTTAGAAGTATGCAAATGCGATAATTCAAAAAAGCACTGCTAGAAATATATGAAATTTGGTATGGGATTTTATCATTACAACTGCAATTATGTGTGAAATCTTTGTTTCAATAGATTGAGAAAAACCTGCCCAAAGCGCATATCCGATTTTCGAATGCTATTGATCACATCGCCAAAACTCGTCAAGTTTAGTTTAGGTATATTAACGTCCCGTTTTGAAGTAACACTAGGACTATTTTGAGATGGATTTTGTCATTTTGAACCACGGTCAAATGATGAGGATGAAACCTGAGCTCCCCCCCCCTCCAAACTTCCTCTCCACACCAGCGGAGGAAACCAAAGTCAAGGATGACATGATTGATTCAATAAATATGCTAAACTCAGGTCAAATTTAATATTTCGTAGCTATTGTACGCCATTGCCATACAAAGCGTTATTTGAAAAATAGGTTTATTAAAAAGGACACGAGAAAGTTTTGGAGAGACTACTCATTCTGATTTATTTAAGATAATGTATTAAAAAAATGTATTATTTGATATTAAATGCGTGGACTAATTTATCCCAACTGTATAACAGAATTCTTTGCAGCAACTTTTTTCTTGTGAATCATTCGAAACAAAATAATTCAATTAAGATACATTTATTTAAAAAATATATAACCATTCTAATATATTCATTAATAATGGCAGCTCAAGTCCAATGACGATTATTTTATTCTATGCGCAAGCGTTAAACTATGTTGATGTTAATATCATCCTATCGCATATTTTGCTTTTAAAAAATATAAAAAACGAGGTGTCATAGAAAAGTCCCACGAAGAATAATAAATTAAAAAATATATTTATATATATTTCAAAATTTTCACTTGAAGAACATCGATTTTCTTAAAAATATCGAACTGTCTTCAAAATACATATGGTTGAAGATCCAGTTTTCCATTTTCATTGGTATGTAAAAGTAATAACATCTTTTTTCCGTTATTTATGACCCAACAGAAGATTATTCTTTGCAATTTTGAATCACTTTATCTCCATTGAAAGAAATGTCGTGAAGATACAAAGTCAAGGGCAACATTGTTATCGAAAGAATCAAGGTTTTCTTTCGGTCTTTTTAAAGATATTGTCTCCATAGTCTGTGAGATCGATTTCATACCTATTACGTTTTGATGTACTTACGTATGTTCTAGTGCACATATCAACTTTAGTCAGGGTTGCTTCTTAATGATTAAATATAATTCCTATATGTATGCAAAGAGTTGCTGTGATCATATTCTAACAGCTAATTTTTAAACAATTAGACAGACATACTGTTTATGATTTAATTAATTTTAATAATTGCTTTTAGTTAATAATTTTGTTTCATTTTATTCTTTGTATACTTATTTATACTGAATACTGAACGTAGATGGCGCAATATGCTTCAACCCAGAAATATGTTTGCAATGTGAGGAGAATGCTCTTGAGATATTTTTTGTAAACAACCATATCCGATGTTGATGTGAAACTGGTGCAAGCAGGCACTTCGCTCGCTCTCCGTTAGCGGCAAAAAAGTTTTATCTCGTGGGCTCGTTGTTAGCTGCATTTTCTATTTTTCAAACATATAAAATGTTTAAAAAGAATTCGACGTTTTCCTTGTTCGCTCTTTAGTTAGCGGTACTTTTAAATATATTCTGTGTTTCCTTCTACATATGTGATCATCGTCCATGTTTTGTGTGTGTGTATATATATATATATATATATATATATAATGTGTGTGTGTGTGAAAATAAACAAGAAAAGGTGAAGAAGAAATTTTCCTTGTATTAAACGCACACATCCTACGCTATACAGACATATACGTTTTGAATGGGTACGAAATTCTCTAAATGATGTGACGAAATGTATTTTATACTGTTTCAACCATTACATATGATACTGAAGAAATTACGATCTTTAAATTTTTGCAGTCCCTTGTCCTTTCTAAAAATGCATTTTTAATACTCTGATGATGATTAGGTGTGTGCCGAAAGTGGTTTTACACTGGTAAAAGTTTTATAATTAAAATTTAAAAAAAAATTATATAGCTATCAAAAGACTCGCTATACAATCATAATTTTCCTGTGCATATGTACAAAATGCAAAAGAAGCTAAAGGCAGCGCCAAAAAAATATTGAAATAAAATAGAGAGGCCGCAGTAAATAGAAAAAGTGAAGAAGGTTTAAATGGTTCAAACGGAAGAGCCTATATAATATTCCATAGTAAAATTATAATTGAAACATAATTTGTACATAATAAAATTTGTCAAAAACAGGCAGTTCATCTTTGAAGACAGAACAATAAAAGATAAAAACTAAAGAATAGAGAGAAAGACAAATAAAAGAATAAGAAAAATAAATAAGTGGAAGGATAAAATATAGCAATTTTAATATATTTAACGTTAAATTTAATAAACTGTATGACTGATTCTTCTTCTCCTGTAAGCTTAATAGTGATTATCAATAATCGCCGGTAATTACATTAATCACAATCACTGGGTTTATTTCATTAATTCGGTGATTAATCCAGTTCTTTTGATTATAACAGATAATGTTTTAATATTATTAATCCATTATATGTTATAATTACGTAACATATATATTATATTTAATGATTCGTTTTTGAAAAATCAATATAAATGCTTCCAAATCCTGCTATTAGGCTTATAAAATTTTGTACTTTAGAACGATAATTTGCACTCTTCAAATAGCACTAAGCAATAATTTTCATGGATTTTTTTTTTCAAAATTATTAAGTGTATCTATTATTATGCATGAGAGAGAATTATAAACGCATTATGTATTGCAAAATATTTTAAAGCAACATAAATACGTTCTAAAGAGTTGCATTAAAAGAAATGAGTTTTTTTTTCGAATTAAACTTCTTAATGTATAAAAATATTTTATCCTAAAAGAAACAACTTATTAAACACCACCGAACTTAAAATTTCACAAAGTTTTCAGCAGAACATTTATTGACTCTAAGAGCATAAATATAGAATTATTTACTTTATTAGAACATTTTTGCAATTTGGATGTATACATCTACTCTTAGCTATTAAGAAATCAGCTGTTAAACTCTGTACATAGCAGAGAGTTGAGCGTGGTTTTAACCTAATTTGAGAGTTTATTCCTATCTTTATAGGAAAAATCTATGTCTTTTATTATAGTTTGCAATTTTTTTTATCTTTGTCTCCATATTAAATGAAAATTATCACATCTAGCTTCCGTGTTTAAATATTTTTCTAAGTAATAATTTTGAATATTGTCTACTCATTTTGTTCTCACTATTAAGTTCTGATTTTTGATGTGAATAAATGGTCAGATGACTCATTTGGAAAATCAATTTATATCGACTGAGATAATGATGAACAATTTACGTTCCGCGAACCAACAATTAGGGAATTATTTCAAAGTTCCCATGGAAACAAATTTGCAATGTATAGAAAAAATAATCTGAATACTGCATGAATTACTTCCTGTTAATTTCCAGCTTTTGATCAATTGCTGTTCTATGTTTATATGCAGAAATATTGAAAATAAAAATGGCGGGTAACTATAAATTTGCGAACTCTTTTAACTTTTTCCATTCATAAGTATAATAAACTAAGAAATATAAACTTTAATTATGGTACTTTTGTATTAACAGTAAAATGATATTTCCCAATTATTTAAAATCATAATTAGCTATTTTAATAAATGGTAGTACGATAAAAAAATTTTATATCTTAGGTACTTAAGTTTAAAAGTTATACTGAAAAAAAAAAACTGAATTTAAAAAAAAAAATCGATAAAACTTTTTCGAAAAAAACAAAAAACAATTTGAATTTCGATGGCAACGCAAGTTAAAAGAAAAATCTATAAATGCACTATTTATACAATCAACAATAGCATGCCAATGTATCATGTCGATATTTTATCCTAATATCGTATATAGGATACAATATTACGATATCTATACTGTATCATAATCTGGCTATTGTATTCTAATATCGATATTGAATCATAATCGAGATATTGTATCATAATATTTTATATATCGATATCATATCTTAAACTACATGTTTGAGCATTTATTCGATATCATTACAAATTGCATTTTAAAAGGAATCTGTTTGGCTTGGCAATTTTTTTCTTTCTCGTTTATGGAACATACAAAGAGAAAATATTTTAATCATCAAGGTATTTGGCTTAGAGATTTTGCCAAATCGTCACGTTTCCAACCTCAGTGAACCTGTAAAACGCAGTTTTGGAATTATGTCTATTTGTCTGTGAACGTAAATATTTAAACCATGCCTTGAGTTAGAAAGACGAAATTTGATATATTGTCTTTACAGTAAACTTGTAGATGTCTCTCAAATTTTGAACGAAATCCATTCAGTAGAATTCATTTTGTTAGGTTGTCCGAATGTAAACGAATACGATAGCTGCAAAACTTAGAGCTAGCTATATAGATAAATTTTGGTACATACCTTTACTATCTTTAATATAGATGTATCAATTTAAAATCAAATCAGTCAAGAAATTAGCAGACAGTTGAATATGGTTTTAACCTAATTTAAGAATTTATTCCTATCTTTATTGAACAAATCTATATCTTTATGTATAATTTGTAACTGTTTTATATTTGTCTTCATATTAAATGAAAGTTATTACACTTAGCCTCCGTGTTTAGATATTTTTCTAGGTAATAATTTTAAATATTGTCTATTTATTTTGTTCTCACTATTATGTTCTATTAAATTGAGAGTTTTAAGCAGAATAAATGGTCAGATGACTCATTTGGAAAATCAATTTATATCAATTGAGATAATAATTTACATCCCGCGAACCAATAGTTAGGGAATTATTTCAGTTGTCTTATTCTATTTAAATCGTCTGTCAGTCTGTACTTTTGTATGCTTGTAAATGCGATAGCTCAAAAATTCAATCCCTCAATCAAACGAAATTTGGTGATCATATGATAACAATTATAGTTCTTCATCAAATTTTGGTTTTAATCCATTGGAAAAAATGCAACCTAAATACGCATTCAGTTTTCTGGTACTTATGTATTAACCGCATGCCAGCGATTAATCACAGAAAGTTTCGAAGAAAACACTCCCGCCAGTTAAAGTAAATTACATACTATAGTGTTATAAAGCTTTTTCATTTATATAATGATAATAATGATCATTATATAATGATAATAAGTGATAAGAGCATATAAAAGAAAATGCATTATCTTAATTATTTTAAACTATTCTTTCGCGCTCATTGTAATATGAAGGATCTGCTTGATTCTAAACAAAAGATTTCTTATAAAACAACGTATGGAATAATGGATTTTCAATTGTCATTCAGTGTTAGATCACAGTGTATGTTAGAAATGTTGTGTCATACAATTATTAATTATTATTTATTGTTATTATTAATGCATTCTAACAAAGGTGACCTCCCATTTTGGCCTTGACCACCCGATATCGTTTCGTTCGATAGGGGTCTGACTCAGGTGCTTTGGGGTTGGTTAAATGAATTCAAATGAGCGCTCATCGGGAAATACCTTTTATCGCCAATTAAATAATCAGCCAATAAATAAATAAAAAGACGATAAATAATCAGCCGATAAATTTAAAAAATGGCGATAAATAATCAACCAATAAAATGAATAAAAACGAAGCTAATAAATAATCAGCCAACAATAACAAAGAAAAATGGGCAAGACTCATTAAAAACTCAACAACCAATAAAATCACTACTAAACAGCAACAAGACCTCGTTCGTCTCACCTCTCACTGGATAGGGAGATATTGTAGTGGAAGCTTTATAAGCCAGATAATAACCTCAAGATTGAGTGATCACTTTTATCTTGTGGTCTTGTTATCTAGCTACGAATATCGTGAGTTTGATCCTAGATATCGCCAATCGTAACGATTTTTGGTCCTTAAACTCATTTAACAGTCCTAGGAGCCTCAGTCAAGTGCCCGTCGATAGAGGCGATATCGGGCGGTCAGGGCTCATAGGGTCAAAACAAATAATTGAGGGTAAATCAGAAGGAAATTTTGAATTTATTTATGAAATGTAGTTCTGTATGTTTCAGTATACAGATCTTTAACTTTTATTGCTGTTACCAACAAAGTTTGTTTAAAGTCAAACTCAAGTGCATACATTACATAAGGAAGTACATGTTTCCGGCATTATCTGTTTTCAAACAAATGATAAAGATTCTTCAGCTTCTGTCGAGTAGTCAGGAGATTCGACTAATGCAAAGCGATAAACTTCTAAAACAAATTTGTTTTGTATCTTACAAATACGGATTGCGTAAAACTGAAAACCCCAATGGGAATTTTGCAATGAAAAATGTTTGCTGTTTAATATGATATATTATTTAATTTCAAAGCGTTTTGTTCAAAAATGGTTTCCATGGTTGTTTATTTCCTTTTCCAACATTCTAATCATTTTGAGAACAGAAATAATTAATACCTTACTCTAATATATTCAGAACTAACTTTTTTTTCTTGTGTATGTAGTAAAGGAAAGACTCAAGATTTTGACGAATTTCCATGTTTTAGTCCACTCTGAGTTCGAAAAATAAGTTTTTGGAAAATGTCTATCTTTCTAACTACGGCAAAGATAAATCAAACACGCTTTAGAAAGTCGAATTTCTGAAATTTGGCACATGGTCCTTACACCACATTTACAGATTTCTATGAAAATTTGTGTAAAATTGGTTCAAATGAAGCCCATTTGTCCTGCTGTTCAAATATAAAATAACACGATAAAAAAAACCAGATAGATAAAATTCGATAGACAGATTTAACTTTTATTGCGTAGATATTGTCAAATTTTGAATCAAAGAGAAAGTGTTGGTTATTGCACTCCTGCTGGTTTCTATCTACATTATTCATATAAATATGTTTTTTTAATCTATATGTTTTAATAGATTTGCATAAAATGTAAACAAAACTTACGCAATTTCAGACGTATTATCACTAAATGATATATATATTAAGATGATATGCGCAATTACATTTGTCGTGCGATTAATAATGTGGTTCTGTAGCAGAAAGGTTATCTTCCATCACATTTTTTAATGTGTATTTGTATGTATATCTTTGTATTTTTGAATAATCATGTTTATATTAATACGAAAGAAAAACAAAAAATATTTACATCGATATTTAAGAAGCTGAACTCTTGGACAGTTACTATATGTTCTCTTTTAACAACGGTTACGGTGATTTTTTTTGTTGAAATCTTTTTTCTGACTCCGAACAATTCTATGGTCTAAATCCGGTTTTATCAAAGAATCCCTTCATACTGATGATCAAGTTTAAATGCGATTGCAGATGCAAGTGAATTGGGACATCTAGAATCAAACATTTTTTGCTGATGTAGAAGTTTGGAAAGGTAGGAAGTGCCAGCTCAGGCGTCATCCTCGTCATCTGATCGCTGCCCAGAATCACGAATTCCATTCCAAAATAGTCTTAATACTGCTTTAAAATGGGACCTTAATGCAACTAAACTAAACTTGAAAATGGAAGTGACGGTTGGAGTGTTGCTCAAATCATTTGACCACATCTAATTCAAAAGTTATCAAAATATTAAAATTCTCTTCAATTATTTTGGAAGATATATTATATAGGAAATCGATGTAATATCCTTTAAATCTTTATAGAATTACATATTTTGTAACTTTAAAGGAATAATTCTTGTATGTATATAAATTTATTTACTTCATGTCTCTTGAAAACAAGCCTAACGATTTGGCTCACATTTTATACTTAGATAATGTTTTTAAATTTATTTGTATAGGTGTCTTTCTGAAAGAAACGTGATTTTTCACACACACACACGCACACACACACACACACACACACACACACACACACACACACACACACACACACACACACACACACAATTAATTTTTTTATATTCTTTGAATGGATTTAGTGCTTTCGGTAGATTTTACAACAAAATTGTTAATCGTTTTTGCAATTATGCTTATATACACGCGCATAGCATCGATATTATATAATAGATCAATTTGTATGCACATTATCGCTCCCAATAAGAGTAAAATTCGTCCTTCAGAAAGTAAAAAGACAAATTTTGGAATGATTAAGACTAATTGTACTCAACTATTCATTGGAACTCGAAGCTTCTATTTTCACCTAATTTCAGAGAATGCATTAAAAAAAATAATTCATGACAAGTTTTATCTATGAGTAAAATAGTCAATTTATGAGAATTATCCAATTTTGATAAGGTAATGGAAATAGGGACACATGATTACGTACATTTTTCAAAAAAATTATGTTTTATTTTCCTTTTTTTTTTTTTGGCATTCGGTTTCAAAACACTCTTAGATTTATTTTCCCGTTAACGCCATCTCACTTTTTATTTTTTTATCTACTTCCAAGTATGTGATAAGAATTTCTTATGTACAATCATCAGTGAAGTCGTGTGTTTGACTTTCAAGTGCAACAAATGACCTTATCACCAAGAGTGCCCTTTAAAATTCCGCCTTCAAAATAGTGCGCGAAAGTTGTATTTGCTTCAGCTTTTACGGACAGCCACATAAATTGGTAGTCTTTCAACTTTTGGAGCAGTTAATTCTCTCTCAGACGACTTCTTTAATTCAATCTTCCTTCTAACTTCTGGTTTTTGTTGCTGTTTAAAAAAATATGTGGGTCAGTTATGCTTTAACTTCCCGAGTGATTTCATGTGATTTTCTCAATTCCTTTGTTGTAATTTTGAATGGGAAAAATATGCTTCTAATCGTAGGATTATATTTTATTCTATTGTTTGAGGAAACTGCAAACGATTTTTAAGATATAGTAGCATTACTTTTGCTGTGAAACCATTTTCTTTCTTTATATATGATTCACTAATGGCAACAGAGCGTGGAATACAGTCTAACTGTAAGGTGTTAGCATGGATGCTGTGTAATAGTTAAGCATTTCTATTTAAAATTACCGTTCAAAATGAATTTTAACTTTTCTCGATTTCAATGATGGAATTTTCGAAATAATTTACATTTTCAGCAACTTTTTTAAATAATTATCATGCAATATGATTTTCAACTTTTCTAGATTTTTTATGACGGAGTTTTTGAAATCATTAAAATTTTTTTGGCAACTATTCTTTTATCTTGCAGCATGAATTTAAGCTTTTGACGATTTTAATGATGAACTTTCGAATTCATTTCTATTTTTCGTAACTTTTCATTGATAATCATATTTCAGCATAAATTTAAACTTTTATCTTTTTCAATGAGGGATTTGCGAATTTATTTACATTTTCTGAAGCTTTTTTTTATAATTAAGTTAAAGGAAATTTTTTCTCTAATTCAAGGATACATTTTAAAATTTATTTACATTTTCGAGAACTTTTTATCGCGTTAATAAAATTTTCAATAACTAAGAATAGCTTCAATTAGCAAATGACCAACTAACAATTTTTAACAATAAAATAAAAATTTAGTTTTTGAGTGATTTTAGTTGCCTTTTTAATTTGATAAAAATTTAGCTCTCAATGCCAATTGGTTACTTAACTATATTCCATTTCTCTTTATAGAATACTTAATTTTCTAGTTTATTTGCTTAATTCTAAGTTCTTTAACATCGTTTTCAACTTTTTAACGATACTTTGAAATTGCTAATTAATTTAAATCTAAAAGGTGCTAAAGGGCTTGAAACATTAGACAGTTTTAGAAATAATGAAATGCATTTAACAATTGTTTTAGTGATATTTTCTTTTAAACTTGGCGAAAATGACTCCATGATCAATTCTATATGACTTTTGTAATTATATTGTATTTATTATATTCTCAAATGATGTTTATTGCAATGATAATTGCTTTTTTACAGATCACTTGACTTCAGAACCATGGGAACTTTCAGTTTTTACTTAGTCTTGGCCATCATCTGCATTCAAGCATCATTCTCTGCGTGCCACTTATCTCCTACGGCGCACACCCACCAAGCTCCAAAACCAGCGAGTAGTTCCTCTTCTCCTCCGATATCCGACCATCGGTTCTTCTTGCACGAGATTTTTACGAAATATGGCCACGATGGACAGATGACCTTTGAAGGTAAGGATGTATTTTTATTTGGTAACGTAGCTTGTTTAGAAAATTGGCTCGGAAGTTACAGTATATTTTATTATTAGCACAAGTTACAGGGCGTTTTAGAAATTTGAAAGGGCCTTTAAAATTAATAATTTGAAAATGGTTGATAGAAAAAAATGAATCGTTGCTCAAAATAAGATGGGAATGAAATAAGATTCAAAGAAAAAATAATAGTATTTTTCATTTAACTATTTAACTGTTACGACCTTTTTCGGAAAATTTAGTTTAGTTTACTCAGATTAATGTCCCGTTGTAAAGCAACACAATAGTAGGACCATTATTATTAGTCTAGGTAGGACCATTTCGAGACGGACCTCGTAATTTTCAATCGTGGCCAAATGGCGAGGACGATATCTGAGCTGTCACCCCCATCTCCACACCATAGCGCATCAGCGGGTAGACTTTTGACCTGATGGATTTCACATACCACATACCCCTTTACAAGACGGTTTTTCGGTGGAATTGGGTCTCGAACCTGAAACTTTACGCTCACAAGCCGAGACCTTACCACCAGGTCACCGAGGCCTACCTCTTGCAGAAAATGCGTATCTAAATTGCAACTCAGCGATGACGATTACACTCGTTAGAAGCAGAATATGCGTAATATGGAATTATGTTGGGATTAAATGAGTTTTATTTTTATTTCAATAATCACATTTATTTATTTACTTAAACTGAAATGCACTTTTTGCATATGAATTAAAAACATAACAAATTTTATGACTAACAGAACATAGTGGTATTTAAGAAAAACAACTCTTATTAAAAGGGGGAGTTCTTATAATAATTATTAATATCACTTATCTCTGATTTTGACTTGGCTTCAAAATATTTTTAAACACTGGGAAATTTACTAATAGGTATGAGTTTTTATTAAAATATTAAATCAGACTGCAAATTGTCTTAACACCTATTTATTATTCTTGCCGAATAAACTCCTCATAACGCCAAATGTTGCACATTTTCCATGACGAGTACACTTCCCAAAACAGTTAACAGGTTAAATACTTCATTTATTGCAAATAATAATAATAATAATAATAATAATTCGATACCGAGAATTGGACGAATTATACCGAGAATTGGAATTATATATGTCAATGAAAACAACTCAGAAGCATATTGGGTCAATTGCTTGTAATTTGGTGTCGTCCTACCGTCAAATTTTGGGTCAATCCATTGAAGTATGTCAGTCCATGCGTATATGAACACGAATTCAAAAAATGCAAAGAGATTGAAGGATTAAACTGAAATTATAATTCCATTTTATCACCAGAAATGCAGTTTTCCATTAAATTTTGGACTAAATCCTTTAAAAATATAGCTGTTTATTTACTTATACAGGAATATGATAGCTTATACCAAAAATGATTTAAAAATTCAAATTTCGCATCGAATTTCACGTTCAAGAACGTTTTCACAGACCTTTTGAAGGTTCCAGCTCAGGTGTCATCCTTGTTATCTGTCCACTGTTCAAAATGACGAGATCTCTCCGAAAATATCCCTAATGTTGCTTTAAAAAGGGACGTCGTTATAACTGAATTACATGGGAAAGCGAAAAAAAAAATATTATCTCATTGTTTGTGAAATTTAGATAACTTAGTTGCTTTGAATAGGCTTTGAACATTTACTGGAGAGCTTGGGACTTGGCAACATCATCATCACCGATCATAAAGTGGATGCTCACAAGCAGGATGAGTTCAAAAGCATACATGGATCCCACGACCATTCTAAGAAAGTGGATGTTGCTCCTACGACAAGTAAAGGCATCATGCATGGATCACATAGTGAGTACATTCCTTTATTTACTCTAAGCTTGAATCAGCTATATATTAACGTATTATTCAAAGCTATTTTATGTTTCCTTATTATATTTAAGATTTAATATAAGGTTGACATATCTCCAAAGTGACATCCAATATTGTTTAATTGTAATGTCCTGGTTTCAAGTCAGAAGTCTCCAAGTTCTAATAATACGAAAAATTTGTTTTATATGTCGTTATGGTGCATGTTAAATCTGTATTAGTCAATCAAATATTCTTCCTTTGGTGTGATATTGGGGATTGGAGAGACAGTGACATGTTTGGTGGTAAGTTCATAAGCCAGATAACATCTACGGAGCCCGAGTGAGTGCTTTTGTCTAGTGGCTATATTAATGAGGCTTCAAACCAAAGGTCCTGAGATCTATTCCGAGCCAACACCACTTACCACACATCTAAGATCATTTGATTAGAATATAATTCAAATCCGTACTAGCATAGGCCGAGTGTTACTGTTAAACGGAAATATAACTATACTAGTCTAAGTGCCACTATATGAATTCATATTACTTTCTTGGAGGGTTTACAGTTGAAGTAGGTTACCATTTATGTATTTTTTGTAAAAAAAGTAATAAGGAAAATATCCTACAGCAATCCAACAAAGGCAAAGATAAGTACATAACCAACCGCACATAAATGTACATAATTTTAATAACCTTGGTCAGACAGCCTGACCATAGAGTATTTGCTATTCTTTAATGACGAAGATATTTTTAATATAGATGGTATTTGGTTTCTACGTTACTCTATATCTAACCAATATGTAATAAGATAATTAAGATTTGAATGAGTATACTTTCTATCTATAAAATTAGAAGATGATGTTAGAATTATGATTATTTGATAAAACGTTCCTTAATGTAGACAGAAGACAGTTTTAAAATTCGACAACAGAAAAAAATTGAATATCTGAATTTATTGCAAATTAGTGATATTATTTAAATAAGCAATAAACAATTAATTAACTTCTAATATATTCACAGGTCATGGCCAAAAAGAGGGATTTTTCGGTATTTCAACTTCGATTTTTTTCATATCGGGATGCATAATTTGTAATAAGATACGTCGATAAGAGATACGTCAGTCTACATAGAGACACACAAGCATAAGACAGAGAAACTTTTCCCTTCATTGATTTTACTATGAGATTTTGAAAGGCACTTCTATGATACGCGTAGTCTTAGGAAAGGGAATCTTACATCTGAGGGAAAATATCTAAGGGAAAAATAGTCTTAGGAAAAGGAAATATTACTTTAAGCGTTAGGGATTTTTATTCTATGACTCGAAATATGAGAAAATGCTTAAATATTTTTTTTATTGAGAGTGTGTTAGAATTATTGAAATAAAAAGTGGAATTGAATCAGAAAATAAGAGAAAATTTTAGAATGGAGTTAATATGGGCTAAATTGAAAATTAAGAAATTGAGTTTTAAATTAGGTTTTAAAATATCGTTGCATATACATATACAGGATGATTCATAATGAATGGGACAAAAAGAAAACATGATTGTGAACGTTGTAATTGATATATTTAGGAAATTCAAATTTACCTCAAAACTACATTTATTCAAGTTTCTACAGGTGTTCAATATGCACCCCTCCGGTGACAAGACAAATGTCTACACGGTAATCAAGCTCCTGTAACACTCGTGACAGCATATCCCCTTTGATGGAGTTCAACATTGCATTATCCTCTGCTTCTTACATAAGCAGTCGGTATCCTAGAACTGCTTCACCCACCTGCCTTATGTTATGCCGATGCGGTTGTTCTTTACGAAATTTCGTGCGAAAATGTCTTTGCACAACAATTACCGAGGAAGTTTTGGCATATTCGAAAATGCAGTACTCTTTCTCCTACATTTTGTTTTACAGCGCCTCTACCGGCGAGTTCGTCCTTCGATGATTTTTTCCTGTTGCCAAATAAAACTTGTATAATTGTAGTTGCAGAATAAATTTGCTTCGGCTGAATAAATCTATTACGGCAGTCACACTGCGCTATTCTTTTTAGCCCATTCATTATGAATCACCTGGTATTTATATTTTTCAGTTGAAATATTTTTAGGTTAATTTATTTTTTTAGCTCATTCTGACAACCACCCTACTGAAGAGACCCTGACCTCCCCCGGATCTCCGTCCAGTTTGATTCGTCAACCCCACCGCAGCCACAACTCGTTGCCAACCCCCCATCCCAAAATGGACAACCCTCCTGACCACGATCATCATCACAAAGGAAACTCCTCGGAAGACCCCAGATCGAACAAAACCTCCGCGGAGAGCATCTATCATTACCACCTGAGCGAGGTGAAGATTCCAGAGCTTCTAGTCAATATTTCAATCCTGGTGGATCAACATCAGGAGTTGCAACAACGCTCTCCTGGCGTGGTCATTGAACAGGTATGTGCAACGTGTTTTGAACTTCGGCCTTCGTTTAATGTTGCAACAGATGATTTATATTGTTACGGATTACCTATCTTAATCCGTCGGGTTCGTTCACCTGTATAGTGGGTGTGTACGGTGTGAGAAGAGATGAACACACAATGATCGGTCCTTTAGTCGAAGACACAACACAGGCGTTTATTTACAGCCGAGACGAACACACAGCAGCACACAATAACAACAGTAGCTCACAAGTAGTAACGATATCCGCAGCACTGGCTATAGTACTCGACGCTGCTTCCTCAACAGACTACAAGGCACACAGTTCAGTTCAGCAGTTGCTTGGCTCCGCCTCTTCTTGTCTTCTCCTCTGGAGGACTCGTTATCTAATGTCAATTCCGACTACTCTTGAAACTATCGCCCTTATATAGTCCCAAGAAGCCTGGCTTGAAATATCTCGACCAATCAGGGCGTATCTGGACGTATCTCGGTTCCTGATGGACGAATCGGGAAAATTCTCGATGTTTCGTGTACTTTCCATTTTGTCGCCAAATTCGTCACCAAGTTGCCAAATAATTGTCGTTTGTCGCCAAGCTCTGGGATTATTTCTAAGAGCATCTACAGCATCCAGTACAGAATACTGTAAATCATTCTTTCCAGTGAAGGAACCATTCATGCTGGGAAGCAGTATCATATTCTCGTAACATTCGTCACAATATCATCATAGTTTAATCAGATGGCCACCTTTGAAGAAAATTGCATCTAACGTGTTAAACAATAAACTTGCAGCCCCAATTCCATCTACTTTACGAACATTAGTACTTTCGAAATTTTTAATGTTTGTCTTGAGGTGGCATGTATATTTTTTAACCACTTCGCATACAATGACGTGTCTGAGGCGCGCATCGAAATATTGAATTCTTAATCTACAATTAAGTGAAAAGTATTAAATAATTTCAAATAAGTCACTCGAAACGTATTATTCTTAAAGGAACCAAAATAATAGTAATAGGAAGTTCCAATTAGGAAGTTATTAAATTCGTCATTTAATTAGGAAATAAAGTGAATTCGTATGTCAAGTGGTTCATATTATATCTGTTTCTTGATTTATTTTCCGTGCTCACTTATGATCATGTGGTTCTGACATGTGTCTTTTTTATGTAAGGACAAAATAATTGTCTGTGAGCATTTTTTTAAAAAAATCTTTATTTAGAGATCGCGAAATAAGTGCCTAAATACCAAAATGCATTCTTATTTTAAGAAGCCTGGATAGAGCGAGACAGTTCTTAGTTATTTCAGGTTAATGCTTATTATATATAAAAATAATCATGCATATAGAGAATAATTTAAATTACTGAAAATATCGTTTACAATTTATAAATTTATCATTACTGTAAAATTTAAAATAATAATTAATTATTTAAAATATTAATTATTCCTAATTATATATTATTTTGATTGAAATTAGACGCAATAATAATTCTTCCGTTTCATTGAAATTACAATTCTTAAGGATTAATATTGAATTATTTTTTTTAAATTTTTGTTTAACAAAATAATTTTAATTTATTTTTTATTTAAAAAATAAATAAAAAATAAAAACATTGCATAAATAATAATTAAACGTATAATTTATAAATATTAATGTGGATTTTTTTAAAAAATTTGTTTATCAAAATAATTTTTTATTAAAGAAAAAAATAAGAAGTAAAAATAAAATTGCATAAAAGCATTTATTTTTCAAAAAAAAAAAAAAAAAAAAAAAAAACATAATTTTTTCATTCTATATTATGGCATAATGTGCCATCGAGTCGAATAATCATTTATCGTATGCAGGATATATATATTGCGTGTTCAGGGATAATAACATTGAACTAAAAATGTACACTCAGTGTCCATGCTGGTATCACATAATCCAAATAGAAAAACTGAAAATGATCATTAGTGTCCCAGAAGTTCTCAGGAATAAATATAAGATCCTAAAATTGGATGCAGAAAAAATTATCGAACACACAAGACGTCTTAAATGTCTTTTAAAGAAATTATTAATTTTGATCTGAGAAATTACAATTGGTTCTTTTAATTTTTTGTATAAAAATTCGGATTCCAGATTTTAATGGGTTTTCACAATTCAGACCTTTCTGAATCCAAAAACTGATTTTTTAAATTATTTCTGTTTGTCACACTATTTTTGTTTGTCATTGAACATAATGTTTCAAAAATGTTTTTATTTAGAATTATGAAATTTGGTATCTGGCCTTTCTTGTATTAAAACCCACGTGGGATTTTATCTGGAATTTAAATATCGCTTGATACAGGGTGAGGTAAACGTTACAGTTAAATAAACAAATTATTTTATCGAAAGTTTCTTGTATATTCTCTAATAAAGGTGTAAACCCTCCTCGCTTTCATTCCTTCGATTAAAACAATATCGTAAATAATCGCAAGTATAATCACAAAATCGTAAATACAGTGAGTGGTCTAAATCTTATTTTCAGAAACCCTCACATCACAATAAAAGTATTTGAATTATCATGTTGTTTATAGACAGTACTTTGTGAAGTCTAAAATGTAAAGATTCTTAAATATCTCGTATTCGATTCTTTTCATGAATTATAGTACTTTTTTTCTATACTTCATATGCTAGAAAAAAAATATCGAGATATGCATAGACCGAGCTCTTAAATTATGTTCGTGACACACTACAGTAGCTCTTGTAGACGATTCCAAAGATCTTCTGAGGCCGCTGTGGCCTGTTGATAAGTTTCTGGCTTCTGGACCGGAGGGTTCAAGGTCCGTGACCCGATTCCACCAAAGAACAGTCGTGTAAAAGGGTCTGGTGTACGTTAAATACGTCATTGCCAAACGCCCTTCTTCTGGTGTAGTGTGGAAGTTTGAAGATGAGCTTAGTGCCAGCTCAGGTGCCTTTCTCGTTATCTGATCGCAATTCAATTACGAAGTCTTTCCCCAAATAGTTCTAGTGTTGTTTTAAAAGCGAGACGTTAATATCACTGAAATGAATCCAAGGAGATTATTATATTTAGTGCAGCTTTGTGGCGCAAAAACCATTCTTGACTATGCCGAGCTAAACGTGTGGTATGGATTGAAATCTTGTTTTATGAACTCTGATATAAAATCTTATCATTTATCATGACTTGTCAATGTTTATGTATACGGTAAGAAACAGTATGAAAACTGTAAAATTTAGCCACTTTTAGTTAGATCAGATGGTAAAAACTAATCATTTTTAAGAAAGTAAAAATGTGTGGATAGTTCATTTTGTGAAGTGTGTCTAAAAATGAATTATTATAACTTTAACAATTAGTTAATTAGATCAAAAATAAATATTTCATTTTTAAAACGGTAATTTTGAAAAACTGATTTGTGACTACTCAACTGGAATATTTATTCCCGGTTATATATCTAAATTAATTGAATTTTAGATTTATGCATTTTATAATTTTTACACTAGGCTAACACTGGCTATTCTATTAAGTCTGAAATTGAAATAGTTAATTGAAAAAGAAAAATTCAAAATACTTTCTTTTTCTACAGTGTCTGAGTCCTCGAGAAATATTGGACGCTTTTGGTATCAATCAGACCACCAGTTTGAACCCGGTCAGTTTCTTGCACCTGTGTCCAGCCATCATATATGAACTTGACCAAGGTCACTGCCTCTTCAGGGATAGAGACCACGAAAAGGGAAAAAGCATTGCCTCTTTTGATCGTAAGTTAAAACTGAGATCGAATTAACATTTCATTACAATTATTCTATAATTCCTTGGTATATGTTATATTTTTTGTAGAATAATTGAAAATTGTGTTGTTATTTGGGTGGATAAATTTTCCTTCTCAGACGTAATTGATTAATAGTTTGTTAAAATGTAGAATTTCGTATATCATTTGATAGTTATTAGAAGGAATCCTTTCAAGCATAAATTTATTCTGTTTTTGTATGAATTCAAAATGCATTGAACTTTCATTTTTTTAAAAAAATTTCAATTATAAGAAAAGTTGATTTTATTTGATACTTTTCTGAGTTATTCACTTAGGGTCATGAAATTTTTTATGTATATGCATTAAAATATAAATACGTCGAGTTTCTTCCGAAAAACTTTTTAAAGCGAAATTTATCATTTTTAAAAATTTAAAAGATATGTATATTTTAAAAATTTGAAAATATTCCAAGTGATTTAATTTGCATTTTTTAAATCATTTTTTCCTTATTACTGAATCTAAATTTATTGAGAACAAAGCATTTTGATTTAGTAATTCCAATTAAATGCTAATTTTTTCTAATTATTTTATGCACATTTGCTGATATAAAATTCATACCTTATAATCTCTTAATATTTAACTGAAATGTGTATATCAATTCCTTTAAATATCCTCAAAAATTAAGATGCCAGGAACATTTATAAGAGATAGCATTTAATTGCAATATCATTTTGAGAAAAGGGATTAAAATATACTTCTTTTTATCCTTCAAATATTTATTTTAATGAGCAATGTATTTCAGGATAATATTTTGGTTGAATGTAAAAACATACTGTTCATTTCAGTATTCTGATACAACCACTTTTCGACGATTCTATCTCATTAAGGGAAAGAAATGGATTTTCACCCTAATAAATACTTATTGGTACTTTATACCGGCGCAAATCTCGCCAAGCAGACTTTTTGGCGACAGCACACTGTCGCAAGCGATATTCCGTTTGGCTTTGGTTGCATCATTATTGGCGACTTTTTGTCTGTGCCGGTATAAGGGAAAAGTACCTACTTATTTGTTCAATTTTCATTCCATATGTGTGTGAAAATTACACAGTTTCTGACCATATTATTTTAATTTAGTCGGCGTGTAATTCTAATTTAATTTATTATGAAATTTAAACACCGCCTCCTCTCATCTTCCCTCTCACCCCTATTTTGACGCATTAAACCTATCCTAACGCATGCGCAAAAGCGAGGATGGTCTTAGAATCCATTGTCAAGCATTTTGGCGATGAAACGGCGAAAATGAAATTTCATGATTTCGTACATTTTTTGCTCATTTTAGAATTCACTGTCCCCTTAATTTCCAAGTATAGTTTTGTTGTTCTCAATAACTGGTTACATATTTCGAAATATAGCAATATTTTCTCAAATATTAGGCAATTTACGTATCTAAATGCTGTAAATCAAAATCAGAGTTGATTAAGCATACTTGGATTAATTCCATGAATTCTCTATTTCTTTTTATTTCGAAAGGAATTCAGAGTTGATTTTATTTTTATTCCGTTACCGAAAAATAAACACGACCTTTTTACACTTTTTTAATTAAAAAGGCAGTTTCATAATATAGAAAAGTAGCTATATTTTCGAAATTTATAGAATTTCGAAAAGAATACTTTTTTGTGTGAAACGTGATATTAATTTTATGTTGAAATAAAAACATACTTTTGATTTTTTTTAAATATTCTGTTTAACTTGTCTTTGCAAAAATTAAAAAAATACATTGTTTTTTTTTTTAGTTAGAATGGTCAGTTTAATTTCTGTATCTTTTTCAATGGGTTTTCAAATTATTGTATTAATTTAGTATTATTCGCTATACTTGCAGTATTACAAACACTATAATGAATCTGATTTTATTGGAATATTGTTTATTTTTATGATATTAAAAGCACTGATTCGATGATAATTAAATCTTTTATTAAAATTGACTGGCTTCATATTTTATTTATGGTCGACAATCACTGATTTCTGTGAGTGCTAATTTTTAAAATTTCATATGCTTGCTCGTTATGCATGACAATAAACTGCTGAAATATATTTGGAACATCATTATCATTTAATGATGAATGATATAAAACTTTGATTTCATATCAGTGGTTAATAGTGAATTTGGAAATGCTATTTGACATCACAAAATAAAATTTTGCTCCTTAATACAATAATAAAAATTTCTTTTTAAAAACAAAGACATATCAAAAATATATCAACATATGATATAAAAACGAAATACCCTCATTATCTAGCTAGTTTGTTTCAGTTTTTATTATATTTCTCAATAATAAGATTTGTATAAAGTTCTTGAGAATCAATAATTCCAGAGGTCGGAATTTTTGGCGATTCAATGATTTCTTTCTGTATATTTCAAATAAGACAAAGTAAAATACTTAATTTTTGTTATTTATGTTCCTTATTATTATTCGAAATGTAATATTCATTGCTTTTTATTACTTGCCGTGTTTTATTCAGAAACAGAAAGTTATACATTCCAAAAAAAGCTTTTTTTTCGGTCTCAAGAATATCGAAAATATTGAAATTCAGTACAAAATAATCGCCAAATTTTTTTTATCAATTTCCGTAATTCATCTTTTATAATTTTTTACATAAAACATAGCAAAAAATACACCGTAGTACTTATTTGACTTTTTACTACTGGTATTATCATATTTATTATTATTCATTACTTACTATAACGTGTTTATAGATATACAAATCGATAGAAACGATTCCAAAAAACAGCATTTTTTGATAAATAGAAAAACGTGATGATTTAACAAAATGTCGAGGTCAAATTTTTAATGATTTCAGTATGTCGTTTGCGAGAAAGTCAAAATGAAAGAAAAAAAATCGTTTGGTCTCTCTTTACAGCAATACGATTTGAATATAATGTCTGAATGATATCGATTTGCAGAAAATTCAGTCAGTACAAAAGTCACAAATTTGTTACACATTTCAAAACAAAATAAAAATTTTATGAAAATACTTTCCTATAATATATTGGGTCGTTCGGAAAGTCATTTCGTATTTTTGTGTCAAAATGAAAAGAAATTTTCGTTTAATGAATAAATTATTTATTAAATTATAAAATTGCCATTCTGGTCTAATACCTTTTGGTAGTAACATGATTACACGCTCATAAAAGTTTTGGTCTTTGCTGTAAAAAAAACTGATCGAGGTGGTTTTTGGCCTCCTCATTTGAAGGAAAAATTTTGCAAATCAGTTCTGGTACTGATGTACTGTTAACACATCTTCTCCACACATATTGGCTAATTTATTTCTGGCTTGACAGCATTTTTACCTTTTATATAGCAAAAAAGAAAAAAATGACGAAAATGCTGTTTATTGCTCTCCATATTTAAAAGGGCACCATCCAAAAACTACTGCGAAGAATCAGCTGCACTTTTTCACACTCAAGCCTTGCTATATCAGCTCTTAAAACATAAAATGATTTTGCGGTTTAAGTATGAAATTGGGTGCGAAAAATGCAATTAAATCCTTTGTCAGGAAAAAACGAAATTACTTTCCGAACAACCTAATATTTATGTAAAAATATTTTAGTAGTTACATCGCCAAATAGAAAAAACTTTTGAATTTTTAAACTTCGATTAATTTTACCATGGGAAGAATAATTTTCATACAAAGAATAAGTGATGCATCAATCGACATCCCGGAACAAAAGCAAAAAGACAAATTTTTCCTTTCAATGATTTTTCTAGGAGATTTTGATGGGGATTTTTTTGGCATGTGCGGACTTAGGAAAGGGAATCTTGGGTATCTTGAAAAGTATGTCGTAAGCATCAGGGATTTTATCTCTTCGTACTGAATGTAGGAAATGTAAGACATCAGTTCTCGTGAGCGTGTGTAGAATTAACTAAAAAAGTGGGAATTGGATCAGGAAATAAGAGCATTTAAAAATGATGTGAATTAAATTAAGTTTACAAAGTGTATAGTTTGAAAAATGTGTTAAGACTTGTTATATAATATTCTTAATTAATTTTCTAATTTTTATCTTAATTTAGCTCATATCAATTTCATCATTGTAAAACGTTTCCTTATTTTCTGAACAAATTCCACTTTTTTAAAAAATTTAATTAATGCTACGCGTGCTCTGTAAACTTGCTGTCTTTGCATTTTCTCACGGCCCCAGTATATCGATAAAAGTCCTTAATGTTAGCAACATTCTTTTAGAGATACCTAAATTTTATCATACTAAATCGACACTTGTCAGAGGAATCCTTATAAAAATCTTATTGTAAAACCGTTGAAGAAAAAATTTAGGTTTTTCTTTTATTCTTGTTTCTTAATGTAGATTCACGTATTCTTACTCCTTATTCTTTGTACGTAAATTATGCATCCAATGATGCGTGGAGGTATCTTAATCAGCCAGTTAACAGCCACTAAAACATTGGTGATCACTTTTGTCTTGCGGATATGTTCCGTGACTGCATATCGTAAGGTCTCGAGCTCGATACTTGGCGGAATTAAATCTCCGCATTGGCGTGACTCCAGAATATAAATCGCCTCAGATGAAACAAATCAATGTCAACATTTCAAAAGTTTCATCCATACTGCTGCACAATTGCTACGATATGTTTACATACATTCATAGATATCTATATAAATAAAATTGAATGTTTGTCTATATGTCTGTTATGCCTTCCTAGGCCTTTCATCCGATTGTGATAAAATTTGGTTTGCTTGCATATTTGGGGTGGTTATAGGCATAGGCATAATACAATTATTTAAAACTAGCCGCCTTTGGCGACCAGCTGGTTCGCCATGAGTAATTCGTACTAAAATTTTCAATTAAATCACATATTCATTAGCCTAGAAGTAATTCCGGGCATGTATTGGCCTGAAATAAATATTTTCTTTAACATGATGGACGGAAAGTTCTAAAAGTGCACCTTTTCCTAATAATATTCTTTAATTTTATAAATCAGTCAGTTTGAACCATCTGTTATGCTTCCAAAATATTAAAAAATAATTTCGATGATGTTGCCAAAATATTAAATATGTTTTTTTAAAGAAAGCGAGAAAGGGAAAAAAAGTATTAAATTAATGATACAGATATTGCAAACGATTACATAAATATGCCATTGAGTCGGGATTTCAATGCATATCCTGTCTAAATTCAATCAGGTTTACCGTAAATAAAGAAGATTTATTGAGTTAATGATATACATATTGCAAACGATTGTAGAAACCTTTGTTTTGCATTTATTTTTTAAAGAAAATATCACATTTTATATTTATTTTATTTTATCCAGTCACGTGCTGAAAGTTGCATTTCTGTAGATTTATTTCGCGATGATAATTTTTTTTTTATTTGAACTTCCGGCATTCTTTTAATTTATCCAGTCACGTGATAAAAACATGGTTAAAATATTTCTTTAAAAATTCGTTAAAAATAGACGCGTATGTTATAAATTAAAAACACTGATACCGTTAGAAAGTTAATTTTTTTATCTTTAAATTGATATAAAAATCATACTTGTGTAATAATATTTTCGGAAGTTATAGCGGAAAAACGTCGAAATTTCGCTTAAATTTTAATTAATTCAAATTCTAATTAAAAATTCGAAAAAAGGGCTCCGAGGTGCACATTCCGGACCTCCAAGGTATACATGTACCAAATTTGGTAGCTGTAGGTCCAACGGTCTGGCCTGTAGAGCGCCAACACACACACACACACACACACACACACACACACACACATTGAGCTTTATTATAAGTATAGATAAAAAAATAAAATTTGAATATCAACTGTATCTATTTACCTCTAAATAAAGAGCCGAGAAGACACAATAGATTCTGTTGAAATGCTAAATCCAAGTTAAAGGTTAATATTTCGTATCTATAATACGTAAATGACATGCAAGTCATTTTCAGAGGTAACAACTGTATTACAGATTATGCAAGAAAATTTTGGGGAGACCAATCTTAGGGGTTTAAAATTTTAATTAAATTTTCGTGTTTTTCGCAGTAACTTCCAAAATTATAGTGCAAATAATTTTGCACTATCTTAATTTTCAAAAAATTATCTTTTCAACTACATTAACAATTTTATCTTATAAATATATTTTCTACGTTAAATTAATTTTGAAATAAATTAGTTAATTCTATTTTCTAAAATTAAATTTGAGTATTCCAAACGAATATTAAACAAATCAGGAGTACAATAAATAGTTTTTCATTACCATTCTGAAAGAACACCAAGCTTTAAAATTCTAAAAGAATACACAAATCTAATGTATAAAAAAGGATATTTGTTTGTTCTTATTTTATATACTGTCGTATCGTTCCTTCTATTTCGATAAAACATTGCTAAATTATGGATTGATTGCAATCAATATTATTTTTTCGGCGGCAGGAACGCGCCAGGGACCAGCTAGTATAATATAATATTCTAATTATCTGTGGGATATTTAGATGATGATGTAATATGTGGTATATTTAGATACTGTTTACTTTTCAGAATGGATCTTTTCAACGATAGCCGTTGTAATAATCAGCTTGTGCGGATTGCTGAGCGTTGCAGTGATACCCATCATGCAAAAGTGGTTCTACCACACCTTGCTGCAGTTCCTCATCGGACTGGCCATCGGAAGTCTCACGGGGGATGGTCTGCTGCACCTGATGCCACATGTAAATTTCAGTTTTCATCCTTTCTAACTTTGATTTGATGCCATTTGTATCTCCCCTAGTTGTTGTCGTGTCCGTGTTTTTCACGGAAAGGGGGTGCGGTAGCTTCTGCGGGTAAAGACCCCTGAGCACCCAGAGGGCAGAAGTCCGACTTCTAGCTCACACACACGACACGACCCTTTTTAGGGGGTGGTCGAATTCATTCATACACTCATTCATCCATCAGCACGACGGAATTTAGATCCAAATCAGAGAACGACTCATCCCTGATTCAGTACCCCCAGAGGTATCGTTTTGTTATGGGAACTTGGAGGACTTTGCAGTCTCGACATATTTAACGTGCTCCAACTGCCATTAGCCAACACGGAGGTCTTTGGCCAAGACGAGGACAGAACCCGCGACCTTTCGGTTACGAGACTGACGCTCTACCAACCAGGCTACCGCGGCCTCTATCTCCCCTAGTAGCACACAACTATTGTACAATATGTATGACACTAATCAACATTCGCAATATTGTTTAATATCATATAATATAGCTCAGTATTGTACAGTATCGAGTAATAAGCTGTGCTACCTCTGGTCTTTATTGGAAGATACGAATTAGTGACTTAGTTGTACTGATTTTAGTTTTAATTAAATTGATTGTTAAATATATCAAAATGAACTGTTATCAATTTTTTAAAAATGATAAATTTAACAAGTGTGTTGATAATTTTCAGGAAATAATCAAAATTGAAATTTTTTAGGCATTTTAAATTTTAATCCATATAAATAAAAATGAATGTCTGTCTGTATGTCTCTTATACGCTGCCGTACCGCTCATCCGATTGCGATGAAACTTTGAATACTTATTACTTGCACTTATTTGTTTCTGTTGAAGATTGAAAAAAAAATTATTACCACTCCTAAATAGTAATCCAATAATAAAGTTTAACAAAATAGAATTAATATTATTTTCGCTTCTCTTTTATATATCACTCAATTTCAAAGAATGTATTCAGTTCCGATACGAAAATAAATGTTATTCTTTCTATCCTTCCTAATTAAAAAAGAGTTACTTTAAATTCCAAACTATATTTCCAAAATTATTTCTTCTGCGACAGCAACGCGCCGGGTACCAGGCAGTAATGAAATAAAAATAATGAATAAAATGATGGATGAATAAATAAATAATGAAATAAAATATAATGATGTCGAAATCCTGTCTTAAGGATAGCGTGTCTTCCTCGTGATCTGGGCGTCCCGGGTTCGAGTCCTGGTTCGGGAATGGTTTTTATTCTTTGTGCTATCTGGGAGTTGTGTGAATGTGCCTCCCTGTTAAAAGTTTTTGTGCAAGCGAATGTGAAGCATGAAGTAGTCAAGTCGTACCTAGTTGGTTCTACTGAAAAACAAGGGACGCTAATTAAGGCTTAAATCGCTGATAGTTTTTTGTCAGTGGACTTGTAAGAGTCCCATAAGTAACAACAGCAACAAATGTAATGATAATAATTTGGGTACATAATAATTTTAAGCATAAACATTTCCTATATGGCTACTAATTATTTTGAATATCCAAGAATGTAATCCTGGAAACGATAAACATATCTTCTACATGTTATTTAGTACAATTCAATAATCATTCAGATTCGGTAATCAAGAGTAATTTCCAATGGTTAACAGAAAACTAATACTTATTCAAGTAATCTTTTAAAAAATATATTTCACTAGGCTAGTCTTATACACTATTAAGGTTTGAAATTATATAAACAATGAAATCCTTTGGCTTAAATTACATTCAGTTTATTTAAAATGCAATTGCTTATTTTTAAGATGCGTATTCGGAAATAAGTACCATTTTGAAAAAAAAAGAAACAAGTTAAAATTTTTTTAAAGCCAAATTTGTTTTTACATGAAAGAGCATACCTTAAATTACTGGTAAAATCCTATTTTAGCCCACCTCTGGCGACTTTTTCAAAATCTCGCCAATTTTTCAAAACTACGCCAAATCGAAAGTATTTGAAAGTAATCGAAAGTACCAATAAGATTAAATAGTTTTCTAACGGAGTTTAAATCAACCAATGAGATTCCGTAGGGTTGCAGTATTTCTCTTCAGATGTTGTCAGGGTTGCCATTTTAAAATAATTATCGCTGATAATTTGGCGAGTTTTTAAATTGGCGTCAGAGGTGGGCTAAAATAGGATTGACCCAAATTACTTTTTTATATAGTTTCTGCAAATGTTCAAACACTAGTCGTAGCGGATTACCAACTTTTCTAGACTTTCTTCATAGTAACTTCGGCCAACCCATCGGAAATTCGCCTTGCGATAATCTAAGTGGTGTGTTACAATTTCGCACAAAACAGTAAGTGAAATTTGAGGGAATTCATCTGAAAGCGTCATCATTGGGAAATTTCCATTTTCGTGAATTTTTTCATCTACTTTCTTTTCTAGATCACCAATAGAGCAGAACATCATTATCATTGGCAATAGAAGGCCGACCACATCAAATCTAAACGTGAACACTTGTTGGACCTCTATCAAACACTGTACCCCACTTTCTCATCATTACAGTACTCACTGTGTCTTCACAGTAAACATATTTAACTTGATAGATATCAGCCGGTTTCACATTACTTGTGCTTAAAATTTGAATTGCAGCCTGAATCAGAAATTATCTTGGGTCGATCCTATTTTAGCCCACCTTTGGCGAATAATAAGAATTTTTTGGCGAAAGGTAAGAATTCTTTTTTATTAACCTTTTAATTCAAATACTTTCAATTTGGCAAGATTTTGAAAAAGTCACCAGAGGTGGGCTAAAATAGGATTTTACCATTATCTTCTTTTCAAATGTGTACAACAAACTGAAAACACAACGTAGATAAACCAAAATGGTGTCCATTGACAAGTAAACAGTAAACAAGTGAAAACTATTGCGCATGCTCAGAACACCGTTGCCTGTGCACAATGAAACAATAGTTGCGCATATTGGGATTTAAAAAAATTATCATTTATTATTAAAAAATTATCGGAACAACTTTGATATACACCCCCAAAAATTACGCGCCAAATCTGGCACTCCCTATGTACTTTTTAGGGTTGCTTTTTAGGTAGGATTAATTATTTATGTCTCGCGAGAATCCATCTTGGCAAGAAAAAAAAGGCGCCAAAAGCAGGTATTTTGCTTGGCGAGAAAAAAAAGTCGCCAAATTTCCAATTTGGGGGTGTATATCAAAGTTGTTCCAAATTATCACACAGTCGCTATTTAGGCGCACGTGACAAAATGACCGCGACTTTCTTTAAAAATATAGCGGTAAAAGGTTACCGGCGGCGATAATCTGTTTGGCGTTGGTTTCCTCATTATTGGCGACTTTTCGCCTGCACCGGTATAATGGAAAAATATCATTTATTGTAATAATATGGCGACTTACATTATATATGATTACAAGCATTCTTTAATTTTTAGGAAAAATTTTACAACGATTAAACTTACCCTTAAAAATCAAATTTATCAATCAACTTTATTTGAGAAATATTCAGATTATTTTATGAAAGATTTTGAAACTTTATTTTTAAGTCCTTATCCAAAGTATATTTTTCAATTAGTAATTGAACTTTCATACTCCTAGGCAATGCTTGGCGGTGAAGGCGATCATGATCACAATGGTCCTGTATCGGCCGTCGCAGCTGAAAAAATTGCCATTTGGCGTGGTTTGGCAGCTCTTGGTGGCATCTTCTTCTTTTTCGTTGCTGAACGTCTTTTAGGAAATTACGCCAAATATAGAAAGCGGAGGAAAGATTTGAAAGCTTCGAAATCCAAGGTACTGGACGAAAAACTTGAGAATGAAGTACTGCCAAATGTGAAAAATGTTGGCGAAAAACTTTCTCAATACCGAAAGAGTTCCTATGATTTTGATATCAGTGAAAAAGAGATGATTCAAAGTAAGTAAATACTTGTTATGCTAATTTGAACTGTGAGAATGGAAATTTGTGGTTGTGAGTAATTTTTTGTTTTCCACAAAGCAGTTCTTATCGGTGCAAAAAGCGCCAAAAGACAATTTCGCCAATTCGGTAATTTCAGTCGTCAAACTATATAAAATGTGATTCGCAAGTTTTAAAATTTTCATTATAAATAATAATGCCTTTGAGAATATTTTTAAAATTCGGCGAAATTTTTCTTGTCACTTTTTGGTCGTCTTTAAAACCGAATTGTATTATAGGATTTATCAAAAGTTCATAAATTTTAGCGAAAATTGTTGACCTACTGTTGAATTAATTGTCATGAAAATTCTTACCATAAACGTAATGACTTAAATCAATGAAATTTAGTGCATTCTTTTAAAATTCTATTTAAGTACTACAACCGTTGTGTAATGTGAAATTTTGGTGTCAGTCTATGGGTGTAAGGGCTACCAAAGGGCGAAATGTGACCTGGTGGTAAGGTCTCGACCTCGATGCCGGTGGGTTTCGGGTTCGAGACCCGATTCCACCGAAGAACCACCGCGTAAGCGTGTCTGGTGCGGTTAAATGAGTCGGGGCTAAATATTTCCCCATTTGTGCGGTCGGAAGTATGGAGAGGGGGGGGTGCCAGCTCAACTGTCGTTCTCGCTATCTGAGTTCTGTTCATAATTACGACATACATCACAAAATAGCCCCAGTAATTCTTTAAAACGGAACATTAATATAACTAAATTAACTAATTTGATAAAATTTGATTCATTACCAGCCTGTTCAAGAAGCGTTTTACTAGCAAAGTATGAATTGAACTATTTAAGCTATTAAAGATCGATTTAAAAGCTCATTGGTCTTAATAAATGATGAAGAGACTTATAATAATTATTAAAAATAAGCAATTTATCTAATCAATTTAACAAGCATGATATTAGGAAACTGGTTAATCCAATTTTTTAGTCTTGAATTGGACTAATTTTCTTTCAGAATACAAACCATGGCCAAATAATAATACGATGAATAAGTATATATATATATATATATATATATATATATATATATACTCTAAACGATAGTATTTAAGATTTTTGCAAAATTTTATAAATTTTAACTTTTAAGAACTACTTCTTGTGATTAGAAATAAACTTCTGTGATAAATTTTGATATATGTGTATTGTTTCGAAAGTACCAAAATACCTAATACCTAAATTTTGAAATGAATAAAAGCAAAACTTTAAAACTTAATATATTTTCATTAGTTTTTAAAATAAATTAAATAATTTTCATATTTGATAAGTTTTTTACAAAACCGCTGAGTGGTGCTTTGTTCTTGATTCAACAATGATGTTAAAAAGGAATAGACTTTTATGGACAATTATGTATTAAATGTTCATTTGTAATATACCGTTATAAACATAAAAGCCAAAAGGTTATTAATAAAAAAAAAATTCTTGCAAATTTTTGATACAGGGTTTTCACCAAATCGTTGTCTAAGCAGCTGGAATATTATGTAAAATTTTTCAAATCGTCCAAATTTAGTCGCATAAATATGGTATTGTTTTATTAAAAATGTTAATAAGTTCAAGAAATTTTACTGAATATAGCTATCAAAATTTGAACTAATACAACTAATAAAACTAAAGCAGGATTTGTTTTAAAATTTCAGTTTTTCTGCAACGTATTCACAATAAAAAATATATTTTTTAAAAATATTTTTCCAATCAAAGATGAATGTCTGTCTTTGAATGGTTTTGAAAATTAGTTACGAGAAAAGATTAGATTGCCTACTCTTTATTTCTGTCATATGATTAAAAAGTAATAGGAGATTCTCAGATTTATTAAGTTCTACTTTCTTTGAACAACAGTTATGTATGAAAGTAAAACAATTTCAAGTTTTAGAATATACCTTTAATTAATTGCATATTGAAAAAATATGTATTTTTTCTTTTGATGAAATGTAGATTGATTGCATTTAAATTTTTCTTCACTATATGGTTTACTAATAGTTAAAAATAACGCGACTAATAATTCAATTTCTATTTTTTTACATACAAATCTTAGTTATTTCTCAAAATACTCACCATAAATATTTCAGAATTAAAAATAAACATGGATAATTATATCTTATACTACAATTTATAAAAATCATAACACAAAAGACAGCAAAATGGCACATTTAATGTTCTTAGCACCTTCAACTATCATGCCTTGTTGGTATAACCAGATGCGATGATTTCTAGTAATTGGGACGCAGTGTGGGGTCTATCTATAAGTAGCTCTTCCCAACTATTTGTTGCAAGAATTTGCGATGCATTCTTAGCAAAGAACTCCCTAGCCGCCTCTTTTAGTTCTAAATCACTGTGTAAATCCGCAATGGTGGCCACTTCGCAAAGATTATCCACGGATAACTGATCGAGCATGAATTTCCTGCACTTCGTCTTCAACTCATCCAAATTGTACTTGTCTGCACTTGCATAAAGGCCCAGAGCTTTGCCAGGTGTCAACATCTGAACCCTGCCCGTGTAGATATACCTCAGCATATCATCCAAGATGGAACTTTCGATGTCCAGTATCAAAGCGGTGCCGTTGTGTTGTTCTTGCATGTCGTTGTCAAACATGGCCGCGAAAACGGTTGAACGAGACGCGAGGATGATCTTGTGAACGGGGAACGTGCGTTCAGCGGTTTGGAGAGTGAAGTCGCACCAGCGTTGGGATTCGTATAGTGATTCGAAATTGCTGGACAAAGCATCGAGACAAGCAATGGATGGTGTGGTCGAGGTGTTCACCCCTGTAAAGAAGTTAGAGAAATAGAAAGAAAAAAAGTTGAAGACATTGAAGAAAAAAAATTGAAAAATTGGAATTTTTAGAAACTATTTATGGTTTTTAGATGTATTGTCTATTATAAACACTATAAATACAAAAAAAAAATATTTGAAAATTTATTTTGAAAAATGGGAAAATTTGTAGTAAATTTTAATGAAATTTAACCAAAACGGTTAACATTCTACACTAAATTGTAATGCAGCAATCCTATTTTCCTTTGTACACATGTAATAGAATATAACGATGAATGAAATGGACTAAAATCTTTTAAAAATCTTGAGATGTAAAGAAGTTATGGGTAAAAATATACACCTTTATGCTTTTTTACCATAAATTTATAACTTAATATTTCTAAAAATTACCATAAATAAAAAAAGTATTTCACCAACAATACAACTTTTGGTTCATTCCATTACCCATATTATTTAAAACACACGCTAACATTTTTATGTAACTCTATAGGTTACAGGAATATCATGTTAGTGGTAGAGAATTTTTATGAAAATTAAAATTTTGAGAAAATTGAAGTGGAAGACCAGTTTTAGCTGAAAAAATATGTGTCCCTGGATGATAGGTCAGGTCTTCCTTTTCCTATAAAAAATAAAGTATTTTAGAAAGAGAAAAGTCTTATCTGCAAGAAATAACAATAAAAAAAATTCGCCAATGTGGTAGATAAAGTTTTTTTTAACGTAATCGGATACCTTAATATAGTTTTCATTTGTATATGGTTGCCCAAAAATATTCTTTCCTTTTTCTAATACATTGAAGTGATCACACAATATTTACGGTTTGAGATATTATTTATTTTGTTACATAAGAACTTCCATTTCACAGGAAGCCTCATTTTGCCTTCTTTCCAAAATTATTGTGTTTTAGGCTATAAATAATAATCGAGATGTGCTTTTATTTCGCTGATGGATTTAAAGCAATATCATGAAGAGAATCTTTCAGGGATAGAAGGAAGCAATAATCAGATGAAGCGAGATCTTGAGAGTATGTAGGATGAGGTAAAACATCCCAATCAAACTATAAGATTTAATCTCTTACAATTAATGCAATATGTGGTCTCGCGTTCTCTTGACGAAAAACAAAACTTTACCATTTCGCTAATTTTGACCATTTTATTCATTATAGCAGCATTCAATTGACCCAATTGATGACAGTATTTCGTAGAATTTGTTTTACCTTAAGGACGGGTCTCGTAGAAAATTATGTCTTTCCAATCCCATCAAATGGACAAAAGAACTTTTTTTTGGTGTGTAGGCCCGGCTTTGCGACAATTGAAAGTCTATTGCCCCTACACCAATTGCGCTTTCTTTAAACATTTTCAAATAAAAATAGAAGCTTCGTCTCCAGTGACAGGCCTCTTTAAAAATGATTAGAAAGGAACTTTTAAGACAACCTTATAATAATAGAATTTGTTTTCATAAATCAGTTATCTGATAAAACCACCAAAAGTTGTCTTCTTTCTCGCATATACTTTAATAAACGTGTTATCCCAGATATCTTAGATATCATTGGCTTGCAATAGTTATGAAATATTAACTTTTAACATGAATTTAGTATTATTATGGATCTATAATCTCATTTTTGGTGAGGACTTGGTGAGTAATCCCTAAGATATGATTAATAGTATCCGAAAATCGAATTCTTGTTTAAAACGTGTTTTTCCCAACCTATGCAAGAAACACTTTGCCGCAAAACCGTCTTTGTATTAAAAAAATTTGATATATTTCTATTATTGCACCATTAAGCTGTCGCGTTTACATATTTCAAAATATAGACAGACGAATGGTCAATTCCTTTAAAGGATTTAATTATAAATGTTGACAAAAGTCTGCATTATACATTTTAAATCCATGTGCCGAATTTTATCGATTTAACTCTATTCGTTTTTTAGTTATTATGTGAATTTATGTCCGAAAAAGAATACCGTTTGCCGGATAGATTGATATCCATTTAGAAGATTTTGCTAAAAATTTGATGGAAATCTACGTATTTGGTTAAAAGACCATATACCAAACTTCAATCTTCTAGATCAAAGATATTTTGAGTTATATTTGTCATAGACAAACAGATTAACATTCTCCAAATATGTGTTTTTCGAACTCAGGGAGATTTAAAATGATGAGATGCATCAAAATCTCGAGATCGAATTTTTCGACGATTAATATATCTGACGATAACATTCTCTATATTACTTATGAGAAAATAAAAGTGCCAGAGTCCTTTTCAATCACATGCATTCAAGTTTTTACCGCAATATAACCTTAGAATGTCAAAAAGAATTGCAACGTTGTAACTTATTACTCTAAGCAATTTCTTTTAATGACATCATTATAAATCATGAGTAAAGAATATGAATGACATGAATTTTGCGATATTTAATAATGTGAAGAAAAGATTGATTGCCAAATGACAGCAAACTTCATTACTATTTTTTTAAAAAAATATTTTAGCTATCAATTAAGGAAAATGACACTGACATCCTCTGACAGATGTCATTTTTTTTTTCTAAAATTGATTCCCTAGATTTAATCAGAGAATTTTAGTTATTTTTCCCAATTTTAGACAACTGAAAATAAGAAATGTTTGTATTTATGTATTTATTTTATCTTATAGTTTTTGTTCCAAACATATTAAAATTTAACAATGATAAAGCAGCTAAAATTTCTATAATTTTAATTTTTGTCACTGGAATATGAACACTCTTATAAAAGTAAATATTCCATTTATGAATTTTTTTAAATAATATTTATATAGAATGATTTTTTTGTGTGTTTTAAAGAATAGAAGTTAATTTAAATAAGATTTATTTTCGCTCTGAATTGAGATAATTATTTTATAACATTCTAACATTTGCATGATTAAAAATATAGGTCGAGTTTAGAGGGTATAATTACTATAAAATCACCGTTATACATATAATTTTATGATTTATGATTATTATAATATTTAATAATATAATTTTATAATGATGTTTTTAGCAACTACGCTTGTAATTAGAAACACATTCGTACTTATCTGTTTTACTTTTTCTTTTTCTTTAATTATAAAAAAAATTGATAAAAAAATCAATGTAATTATCTCAATGTCATATTTAATGTATACTTGGTAATATCTACGAGTAAGGAAAATCGAATTTCTGAAATACAGATTAAATTGCTCTATAGCATGGATATTTAACGGAAATTATTATTTTTTCATTTTAGAATACATTTTATTAATTGATAAATGCATCTTAACTGTCATATAACTTATTTCTAAATAAGTTAAGACCAAAAATTCAATTATCATGATATTTGTTTTAATGCATTGTGAGTCAAAACTGCTGCGTAAAAACTATGTGTAGACTCGAAATTTAATTAATCATTTTATAAAAAACTAAACGGAAGGATTGCTTACAGTATGAGTTAAAAATCAATAAAGATGCTATATGGTAATATATTAGTTATATTAACGTCCCGTTGTAAACCAACACTAGGGTTATTTTGGGACAGACTTAATAATTTTGAACTGTAATATATAAAATAAAACACATTAGATTAATTAATTTAAATTATAAGTACTATGAAATTTGGTAAATTTGAAACTGATGCAGCCAGAATAACAATTTTTGCTAAGAAATGTTGGGCCAAAAGAGAGGAGTATAAAGAAACAAAGATAATATCAATTTTCAAATTATAAATGGCATTAAATATCAATTTCTAATACTTAGCTATTTTATTGTTAATAATAAACAATTTTTAATGAATACGCATTAAGTAATTTGAATAAGATAAAAGTAATTTGCAATTCAAATTCTGATAGTTAAAAAATTTTAATATCAATATATAATTGCGTAATTTAAATATTACCCACATTTATATAGCGCTTATTATGTTAGAATAAATATTTAAAAAAAACTTCATAAAAAATGAAATAAAAAAAATAATGCATTGAAAGTTTCCTTTAAATGCGGTAAATTTAAGAAGCAATAATTTTCTTGGCTATATGAAGAATTGCAGAAAAATTAATTCTATCATCAAATGTTCAGGCGCTCCAAAAACACTTGATGCCAACGTATTCGATAAAATAAAACAATTTAAAAATTAAAAATAAAACAACTTTTTACAAGTTTTAGTTTTGACTTCGAATCAAATAGATAAGTCAAAATTTATATAACATTTTTACAATATGTTAAAGATAAATTCAAGACAACGGAGTAAGATTCAATTTGTCGATGAATTCGAATTGGATTCGTTCGAATTATGCTAGAAGAACTGTAAGAACTCGTTAGAAGATTTGATATGAATTGACATGTATTAAATTTGATTAAAAACACTTACGTTTGGTTCCTTCTGTGGTAACTTTACCATCAATGCAACCGACAGTAATTTCGCAATACACTTTTAAGGTATCATTTGGCAACAGCTCATCCTTCTTTGCACCAAGTAGCAGGTCCCTGTCGATAACGGAGGCTCTTCCCCAACTTGTTCCATTGCCTTTGAACAATTGCTCTGATTGTACAACATACCTATCTCTTTCATAGATGTCTTTCAGACACAACTTGTACCGCACGTTATGGACTTCCGTTTCAGACGCAGACCGATGAAGAAACAGACCCACCTTCCCTATGCTGTTGCACTTGGTTTGGCCTTTTGGGTAAACTCGAACAGTCCATGTTGTAATTGAGGAGGACCTGGTAGTGAATTCTGGACTTTGGAGGTACTCGTCCACGTCTGTTGGACACAGTGAGAAATTTTGGATGGTCCATAAAACGGAACGATGATCGGTCACAATTTCGGAAAAGAATTTAAGTTCTTTGTCGCTTTCTGATCCAGATATGTTGTTATCAGTCATGAGTTCACCAAAAAAATGACTCTGTTAGTTTAGAAAAGTTGAATTCAGAAAAGAAGATTTGCTTTTTTATTCCAAAAGTGTAGTCAGCTATGAGTGTGGCGCCACGGAAAGAGACGAGGTAGTGAAGTCTAAAACTCTTATGAACGCAGATGGAAATATGCCTATTCTTTTGTGTATCTACGTCATTGTTTTTTGTTGGCGAAGATTTATGGAGTTTGCGCCGCGTTAAGTCGATTCTTGTAGTCGGAATGAAAAACATGTCTTAGTGGTCATGTAACTCTAGACGAACTAGAAGTGCACGTTTTTTGTCTTTGTTTTCTATTGTTAGGTTTAAGGGACAAAGCAAAGGTTCGCGCTGTGGCTGGTTTTAAAAATTGTTTTTACTGTTTCAGATATGCGATTAAAAATCACTGATTTTTTTTACATTGTTTGCTGTATGCTTTGAAATTACTTTTAATGAATTCATGAGGATGTAAAAATGGAATTTCTTGGAAATTCACGTGACGGTATTACTCTTTGATTTGACGATCAAGAAATAATTTATTGCAAATATATCCACGGTACTGCTTTTTAACGACATAAGATATTTTATAAAATAAAAAGCGGTTGTTGTAGTGCAGCGGAAAGCGCGTAAGGATTTTTGCCCAAATTTAATTTTCTAGATTTTGTGTTCTTGCCGTGTTTTAGAACGATTATGATTAAACATTACTTAAACAAACATCTAAAATAAATTTTATAATATTTTTTTAAAATATTATAAAATTCTTTCGATTGTGTTAGTAATTCTCCCTGTGTAAAAGTATTAAAAAATATTAAAATATAGTTATAATATAGATATATTAAAAGTATTTAATTATATTAAAAGTTTTAAAGTATATAAAATAGATATATTAAAAGTATTTAATTATATTAAAAGTTTTAAAATATATAAAATAGATATATTAAAAGTATTAAAACATAATAGTTATTAGTAATTACATATTTTAGTAATTACTAAAACTTACTTTATATATTGTAAATTACTTTAATTTCCTGTGTTTTAGAACGATTATGATTAAACATTACTTAAACAAATATCTATAATTTCTTCATTTATTTCTTTATATTTTCCTTAATCAATATATTATTTATTTCGTGTATCTCAGATATGGCTCTAACGATTTGGATCAATTTTTATACTTAGATAAACGTTTGTCTTTTCAGTTTATCTATTTAGGTGTCTTTTCTTTAAAAAAATGCAATTTTACGCATAAAATCCCATTTTTTAAAATAATTAACTGTTAGAATAAATATATTAAACTTCCACTTCAAAGTCTAGGCAGGGCAGGATTATAGGCAGAAAAACATGAATGACGAGTTTGTTGCGGTCCTCGGTTCGAGCCACACTTTTTGCTTAGTTTTTTTATTTATATATTTAATAGTTTTGCTTTTTAAGTGTATCTATAAATAGGTGTTTTCTGAAAAAACGCGATTTTACACACAGATCTCCCGCATTTTTTAAACTAACTTTCTTAACTTATAGAGTTCTTTTTTTTTTTTTTTTTTTGCCTACTTTCGATGCTCACAAAATCATATGCGACCTCTTGAACTCCATTTCACCATCATAAAACTGAATGAAAGTTCAAAAATATAAGTAATAATAGATAAACTGTAAAATAAATATTGCAGTAAAGTAGATTGTTTCGATCAAACTAAGTGATTTCATGTTTTTTTAAAGACTAATTCATGTATAGGTGAGATAAAAAAAATTGTTCATATGCAATCAATATATGATTCGTGTCTAAATATTTTCTCTGAAAGAAACACACAATTTTACAAGAAAATAAGCTATCGAATGAAGTTTGGTTTTCCAGATATTGTATATATAAATGAATATACCATAGCTTTAATGAAATTGTCTAAATCTTACAGAATCAATTAATCATCTGACACAATTTTTGAGATTGAAACTCGATTACCGATTTCGGCAAATAATTTTTTTAGATTATGGGTTGATGCACTAAAACTATTTTCTACTATACAGTAAAAGCTCTTTATTCGCGGAGTTTATGTTCCATAAATATGCCGCGAATACAGAAACCGAGTATAAGGAATGGTAATTGATATGGGATTTTAGGGGATACGTTCCTAGGTGACAAAATAAAAAAAAAACAAATAGATAAAAAATTCATCTAATTGAAGTTTTTGAACATTTTGATTAATTATCTTAAGGCTTAGGCAATGGTTTGAAGAATTTTGTCATTTTCTCTTTCTTGGCAGTTTTTAAAAGCTCCTTCCATTCAGACTCATACCCAGCAGTCGCATTAGCAATTTGCTTCTTAAAAATAAGACTTCGTTCCATAGACGGATCAATGTTCATTAAGAAATCGCAAAGGTCATTTGCCATTCTTAAACCTTCACTAAGATTTTTCAAATGAAATGTCACGTTTCCAGAGCTTGTTGAAGCCTCTTCTTCAATGGGCTGTGAATGTAACATTTCCTCGAAGTCGGTTTCAGTCGGATCTTCATCTTGCGATTCAAGCAATTCCTAAATGTCACTTGATTCTATCTGTTCGAACCCATCTCGTCCTATTCCATTCGCGATTTCGGCTATGTTTGCAGTTTGCATTTAACAACATACTTTAGGCAAAGTTGTAATAAGATCTATTTTACTTTTTTTAATTAGTCCATTTGACTGCATTTACAGATATTGGGTTGGATACCTGTTGGAATCCTTTTATTATTATGTATGTACTTATTAGATCCGCGAATAAAGAAATTTTTAGCTGCGAATATAGGAAATGGGTCGCATTTTTTTAATCCGCGAATAGTGAAAACGCGAATAAGGAGCTTTTTCTGTGTTCATCATTATTCGGCAAACCAACTCTTCAGAGTTATGAAATCAGTATGGAAAATATACATGGTTTCAGAAAGGGAGCTAAAAAATTAAAGCACCATTTAAATTTTCAATTAATAGTGAGAATGCTTTCATTATTATCCAGATGGCCATTAAATTAATTTTTATAAAGTGAAATCTCGAAAAGATAGTTATTGGGCCTAGTTATAATTTGACTATTTTTCACATACATATTTTTTAAAAATTCATCTGATTATTAAAGAAATTTGGTCAGCAATTCTTAATAAATTTTAATAGCACCTTATGCCGGTTTAATATCTCTACTGACCCTTTGAACTAGAATTCTTCTCTCAGTCACCGTTCAAGACATTGCATTTTTCATTTTATTTATTTATTTTTAATTGTTAAAAATATCTATAGAATGTTAAAAAGATGTAAATTAACTTTTCAGGGAAACTCAACTTAAAGCAGTTGTGTGTGTGTGTGTGTATATATATATATAAATTTGATGTAATAAACAATAAACAGGCCTATGTACTAAGTTAATAATGTAATGCACCCGGAAAGATAATATGCATCGAATTATCTTTCCGAGCGCATAGGGCTCAGTCTAAAAACTTAATGGTATCAAAAACATTGTTATGCGTCGGCGTCCTGGCTTAGGGGTAGCTTGCCTTCCTAGTGTTCTGGGTGACCTGAGTTCGAGTCCCAGTTCGGGCATGGTTGTTGTTCTGTGTTCTGTCTGTGAGTAGTGCGAATGAGCCCCCCCCCCTGGGGTTGTGCAAGCGAATGTGAAGCATGAAGTTGCTAAGTCGTACTCTTGACTTTAGTTGGCGCTACTGAAAATCAAGGGACTCTCATTTCGGCTTTAAATCGCTGACAACGATCAGAGGTCATGTCAATGACAATTGCCATTGAAAACAACAACAGATTGTGAAGCACTCATAATATTCTATTTCTATGATTAAAAAACTCCATTAAAATTAAAATCTGTTTAATTGTCCATTTTAAATTCAAAAGTCTGAATATGTTGCAGGACATCAAATTCTTTTTCAATCAATATAAAACATTTTTCAATCCATCTTAAATTTTTATAAAAATAAAATAAATGCTAAGGTATAATTATTCAGCAAACTAATTTCCATATACAGAGCATTACAAAACATATAAATAAAATATGTAATACTGATTTACTGAAATAGGGATCTTAAGAGTGATCAACATATTAAAGTAGGATATTTATTGGCGAAACTATTGTAAAAAATATTCGAAATAAAAATAACTAAGGTAACAAGAAAAATGCCATATAATAATTCGTTTCTTTAATTTTTATTCTGTTATATATAATTTCTATCATCCGACACATTTCAAAAACGGATGTTTATTCTGCTTTAAATTTAAAAAAACTCCTGCTCCCTAGAATTATTTAAATAAAGGTTTCCATTAGTAAGAATTCATGCAATTTAAATTATTTCTTAGATTCTGCATGGTCTTTTTTCCATCCTTTTATTTTTTTATCCGATTTGGAGAAGGTTCTTGGTTTAAGTGGAACACTATTTTCTCTCATTCTTTTGATACGGGTCGTTGAACTTCACATAATTCAATTCCCCAACTGCGGAACGCTGAATAAATTGTCATAAATAAAGTGAAAAGTAGAAACGAAATGACGCAAGTCTTTTAGTTGTTGTAGGAAAACAGGTGAAGTGAGAAATTATAGAAAAAAAATTTTCCTTCTAATTTTATTTTAAAAAACTGTTTCTGGGAATCTATTTTAAAACATGTTATGGCAAAATTTATTTTAAACCAGTAATACGCATTAAGTATTTAATAAGGCCAGATATAGAAGAAGTTTAATATATGAAAAACATTTAATTATTACTTAGAAATGTGAGAACATTATTATTTTTTGAATTATTATTTGTCTTAATTAATTTAAGACTTTTTTTAATTAGTTAGACATTAACATTAACATGAACATTTTAGACATTAACCAGTTAATAATATTTTTAAACTTTGATTTCCAATTTTTCTAGCTGACAAACAAAACTAGGCCGATTTTAAGGTAAGAGCACACACACACAAAATTTTTCTAAATATTGACGTATGTGTAATCTGGTAGTTTCATGATTGTTTCAAACCGGTTTAAACTGGTTAATGGCTCAAATTAACCATGACAATTCATAAAAATTCAGAGAATGTATAATTTAAAAATCAATTTTAAACTTTAGCTGGAGATAAATCGCCAAATGTGACAATTTTCTGCATTATTTTGCAATAACAATATTTTGAATTTTGCTTAAGTTAGGCACTACCATTGGAATTTCGAAAGAGGAAACTACAATAGCAGATGATAGGTAATAGAAGAACTATACTGCGCAAGCCGACTCCAAAATAAAACTACATTAGCAGACGATAGATAATGGAAAAGCTGTATTGTGAAAGCTGACTCAAAAATAAAGGGATAAGCCGCCAATTCATTGCCTACGCATTTTGAGACTTCAAGAATTTATTGCCTTCACATTTTGAGTTTTCAAAAAGCCTCAAGTAAAAATGATATCAACTTTCTCACATGATAATAAACGGTGGCAATCATTAAAAAAATTAATATCGAGATCACTCCAAAAGCATATTTGAGTTCTAAAAAATTATTTTTGGGATTATGTCTGACTGTGATTGAATTAAAAAAAACAGTTTTGAACTAGACGTATAAAATTTGATTCAATGTCAATGAACTAGACAATATCATTTGGTTTGCTAGTTTTAAGTTACATCAACTTTGTTATCTGTCAGCTATCAGTTGCTCGACTATATGTAAGTACAATAACTACGAATCAAAAAGAGTAAGTTTTAGTATTCAAATTTATCATTTAAAGCATTGAGTCTTATAAAATTTTGAATGGGATCCATAAATGGTTGTCTATCAATCCGTGCATAAGCATAAGTGTAATGGCAATAATTCAAAAATGCAATAGTGTTTCTTCTAAAATTGCCATCCTGTGTCGAATTTAGGTTTAAATTGGTTTGCAAAAAGGCATTCAAAATTCATAGTCAACTTTCTTTACTATACTATGAAGCACAAAAGGTTCATATGTGGGACTCTTAAAAAAATACTGAGCATTCATGGCATTCGTGGTTTTACATAAAGTAGGCAATTTTAAACTTTGGAAGGATAAATAGAAGATACTTTAAAAAGAAACAAGTCCGATTGCCTTGTTAGAGAAATCTTTCTTTTTAAAACAAAATTGTAATAAGTAATTTAGCTAATCATTTATTAAATTATTCAAATGAGATTTGAAAAAGACGAAAATGACGGTAATGCAATTATAAAAAACTATGAAATTTTGTAATTAAATTCTTATGTAAACTCAGCTGTAATCTTCTCTAGTCGAATTTCTCACATTGTGGTATGTTTCATAATAAACTTCGAAGGCAGTTAGAAAAAAAATGGATCATTTATTGGGATTTTATTCCTTTAATCCATCGGGTTCAAAAGCATGATATTGATTTACAGTTTTGGAGCTAATATTGCATACCAAATTTCATTTATCTTGCTGATTTCATTCTTCAGTCATTACGATTCATAATCAGAAGAGATTCAACCATCTACTGGATTCGACGCAAAATTCACACACTTCCAATTCAGATAATAATACTATATGCTAAATTTCATCTATTTAGCTTGTTGCGTATTATCACATTTTCAGAATTATGGATAACCTTATACAATTCCATCAAAAAGTTTTGCCGAAATTTGTAGCTTTTCAGATGAGACAGTACTTAAATTTCAGCATTTGTGCTTGCTGCATTTTAGAGTTATTAGCTCTCCAAACAGTCGGACAGACCGAATAATACAATTCTTCTCTCTAAAAAAACTCATATATATGTAAAATATAGACGTTTATTAAAATATAGAGGTTGAATGTTTTGACGACAATAATACTTTGTCTTTTAATATTTCGTGTGCCAGTAAATAAAAAAATGTCTCTGTGCGTTAGTCAGAAGTATAGCATCCTAATTATTACATCATTATCTGAAATATGATGAACGACGTATTACCTTTGACCTTTCCCTTTCACGTGTCGAATCAATAGAATATTTAACTCAGCGTTCTTTTTGACACGCATGATACATTAATGAATCATTCGAAATTTTCTCCATCCTGTGGGGTTACTCTTCCTGCCAACTTATCTTTTGTTAGCTAGTTTTACTTCTCGACCCCATTGTATCATTCTACTGATCAAATTTCATGCACTTATGTATGGATTTGTTTCAGGTTTATAAAAATTGGTTGATTGAATTCTAATGATGAAATTTCATAGATTTTCCATTTGGATTTGTTTCAAGTTTATAAAGAGTTTACATAATTTCATAACTCTAACTTTATCGATAAATCCTTGTTTTCCTGATTAAATTTAGTTTAATTATATTAGCTCACCGTTTCAAAGCAACAACAAGCACAGCAAAGCACCATGAACAACAAACTCAACAAAGCAACATGAGAATCACAGCAACCCATTTTTAAAGCAACGCTAGGTTTATCTTGGAATGGACCTAATAATTTTGAACCAAGGCAAAATTGCGAGATAATACCTGAGATACTGGCACACCTCCTCTCCAAATTTCCGCACGACAACAGCTACAAGAAATTAGTCCTGACGGATTCAACGTGTACTGGACCCACTTGAATGACAGTTCATCGGTGGAATTGGGTCTCGAACCTGGGATCCTTTGTTCCCAAAGACGTGACCCTACCACTAGGCCATCGTGATCCCAGTTCCTGATGAAACATAAAGCTATATTGTTGCCGTTACTTAACACGTTAAGTGCCATATTAATATCTGGTTACTGATGTTAAACTTTCACTTCGTGTCGCGTCATCAGCGGTGACTGTCTGCTAGTATACATCAATCACCGATGACTAACTGATAGTATATATCAATTATCGATGACTAACTGATAGTATACTTTAATGTTATACTTCATTAATCACCTATGACCGACTCTTTACTTTTCATTCAGATCTCCTAATTCACTGTTGACTAGCACTTTAGTATTAATTTAAGCTTGGTTAGCCATAATTAGCTGACAATATGCATTAAAAATTAATCTTTTTATAAATTATCAATCCAAATATAACAAAATAATGCACCTAAATTTATACAATATTATTGCTACTTTTCATAGATACTTTGCAGTTTTGATCCATGACCACTTACTTTTCGTTTAGTTATGGTTGATTAACAATATAATTTTCATTTATGCTGCGTTAACCATTTTTAACTGACAATATGCAATGAAAAGATTAAAATTTCAGAATCAATTTTAATCAAGAGAATCACATACTATTTCACCTTAATTTGTGCAATTTTATTGCCACTGTTCATCGGATATCGCTTGCTAGCCCAAAAGAAGCCTATATAGGTTTGGTGTTAACGCATGAATTATCAATTAATTGAATATTGTTGATTGAATTTCAGTCTCAAATGTGAAAAATCGTCTAGTAATGGATTGACTAAAATACCAATTTCTAGATTCTATAATAATTATAATGATAAAAATGCAAATATAAAGTAAGAAATAACTTGTGTAAAAAATATTAGGGGAATTAAAATTGAGAAAATCTAATATTTTGTAAAAAGCACAAGGAAATTGAACCGTAGTGAAATCATTAAACATATTTATTATTTTTAATGAATATTCTGGAGCGATTCAACTTTTAGTTTACTCGGAATAGTTCTATCAATTTTCAAGCTTTTCTCATTTTACTTTAATCTCCAGAATTTTGATTTGTTTAAAAAACCTAATTTTTAATGCATTTTATAAAGGCGTGTTTGTAAATTATTTTTCTTTGCCGTTGAGAACAAGTAGAATAAGTAAACCAATCCTAAATGCCATCGAAGGAAACGACAGGTTTACAGCCGCCAAAAACAGGAAATGGAGAATTTTCATTTTTTTTACAGTTAAGAGCTCAGATGTAAAACGATGTTTTGAGATTTTACTAATCTTAATAATAATCTTAGCATAATCTAAAGATTAAGTACTTTTTAGATATATTCTTATGGGAAGACAGCCATTTGCGATGGCTCACACGAGAAGACTTTGGGAAAACTTCTAGAATCCTTAACTATCATGGTTCTTAGAACCGAAATCCACTTTCAAAAGTCTAAAATCATACTTGTCATTTTATGAGTAGGATAACTAGAGTAATTTTGTTTGGATTTAAACGTTTGTAATATGTTAGAAATATAAAAATCTCGGACGAATTCGTAAATGGCCCATCTAGCTCAGGGGAGTGGTGGAAATGGTGGGAATTGAAATTTTCATTTCGCTATAAATTTCTTAATACTGAAGATAGAATAAGAAATCAAAATAAACAAATTAGTGCCTCATTGGGACGAGCGATTTTTGCATTTCAATTTTTTCGATTACTGCAATATCTCAGAAGTCAAGCCTTAATTTTTTGCTTCTAAACATGAACAATTTATGTTGCCAGGTAGTAACTCGAATGTTGAGAAATCTGCCTTTGCCTTTTAGCTTTCCGAAAAGAATTTTATTTATTTATTTTGTATCAATCCAATTTGAAGAGTTTATTTGTTGTTGATATTTTTGAATTGTTTCATTTAACAGTTTATACTCTTCCTACAGTGTTGAATGCTGATTCATTTTCGTCAAGGAAGAACTCCCTGGAGAACTTGCCAGCTCTTGAAGCAAGTTTTCAAAAGAAGCCTGACTTCAGCGTCGGCTCCGGAGCTCCAAATCCTGGCGGAAATTGTGCCATAACGGTGTCCGACCATCGAGGTCATGGCCACGGTCATGGTCATGGACACAGCCACGAAGTTCCTGATTCTGTGACTGCTGTCGCTTGGATGGTCATCATGGGAGATGGCCTGCACAACTTCTGTGATGGACTGGCCATCGGTATGATTTACATTATCAAAGATTAATTTATAGCTTTAAATATATATGCACCATTAGTTTAAAATTTTTGATTTTACTGGATTATTTTGTAGATATATTGTGCTAACATGAAACTTACGTACAAATAAGGCATATTAAAGGGAAAATAGACTAATGAATTTTGTTGAGAGTTTAAAGTTTGAGATTGAATTCCTTGTGCTTAAGAAATATAGAATGAAGTGAAAGAGAAGACTTCTGAAAATAATCAGGGAAATTAATGAATTTAGTTTTAAAATGCGTACTGTTTCAAAATCTGGGCTTATAATTACTTTAATGTATTTTGAATTTCACCAGGTGTAGCTTATAGTCAGTCCCGTGAGCCAAAGAGTTATGATGGGAGTGATATAAAGACCATCTGAAATTAGAATTTTTTTTAAGGAGTGTCTAGGCTTTAATCCAAAAAATTGAGCTATAGTGACCCAAGATTCTCGTGAAATTAGACATTCCCAAAATAATAAAGTATACACACATCTTGTCGTTAAAATACGCATTTGGTATAGGCGAAAGGCTCTTCCCTAAAATTACGATACTTTCTAATAAATGCAGTTGTGTATTATTAATCGCATGCTATTAACGGACTTATAATTAAGAAATAGTATATTAGCATGTGATCTTTAGTGATTAAGCGCTGGAATGCCGTTAACATATAAACACCATAAAATCCAATATATATTTTGGATACTTTTTTTAAAAGAGTGAGACCAGAAACCCCAGAATAATTTTAATCATAAGATCATGTATTTATTTATGTTGTGCAGTCTTGAGTGGCCGCGTTTACATGATGGAGAAAACACAGACTCATAGTCTTCCAAATCTTTGACAAATGTAATTCAAAATGATAACTATCTACGCTTTAGATACTAAAATTGAATATCAAATTTCATTTTCCTTGTTTTTTACTTACGCTTTTGAAATCTGCTAGTCATTTTCAATTAATCAAAATGACTGGGTGCATCTTGCAGAAATCTGACTTGGCTACAATACATGATATTAGTATGACTTAAGTGAAGTTGTACATTTCTGTATAACATTTCGAGACAAATCGATAACGCCTGCAATAGGCCAAAGAGTTCCAATAGGAAATTTTTGTAAAAATTATTATAAATATATCAGTTTTTGAATAATGCTAGTTATTCACTCAGTTCAATTTTTTAAAAGTTAAATACTTTTTTCTCTTAATTCATTTTCTTCAGTCATGCTTAAGCATTTTACAAACTTTTAGTCTAAGTCATATACTGAATTGGTAGGACTAATTTTAAGTTAATTTTTGTCAAGAAAGGGATTGGTTCAGTTAAATTCTCTATTCTCTACGCCCCCTTTATATATAAAATATTTACTATGGACTAAAAGATAAAATTGTTCATTTTTTGTAAATTTTTTAAAAAAATTGTTGATTTACTTCCATTTTATTTAAGACATTCGAAAAATTCGCATTTGATAGAAGGCTGATCGGTCGCAAAACATGTGCTTTCGAAATTCTGATATAAAAGCGGCTGCTGTTTTCCTATTGAGAATTAGGGTCAAATAATAGAACTTTATGTATGTCTGTTCGAATTCCCGTGAGATAGCTTATTTCTTGTAACACGTAAATATAAATAAAAAGCAGCTAATAAACTGAAGAAAATGCAAAAGAGACAATTCCTACCTGATTTTTTTTTTCAAACATTTATTTCGCATCCTCCTTAATCCCACTGGTGTGAATGAGCAATTGTTCGCAGAAAGCTTTTTATTCTTGTCAAAGGTATAGATGATAAGAATTTCATCAGTTGAATAAACTCATATGAAAAAGAATGGCTATAGGTTTGGTTTTCCTGCGATTGACCAAATCCGTGGTCTCTGTAGTGATAAAGATACGCTTTCTTCTTTCAAGTGACTGGAAGACAAGCACTCCTACTGATAGTGAAACCTCTTCTTCCTGATCTTCTAATAAATTTTAAACATTATTATATTCTTGTCAGAATGGGCATATTTAACAATCTTCATAGATCAACCGTCACTTAGATTGTAAAAACTAAAAAAAGCATTATTAGGCATTAATTTTTAATGAATTGTTAAAATGAACGATTTTTTTCTATAAATAATTAAAGCACGCATTAAATGGAATGATGAAGTTCTAAAAATGAACAATCAAACCTTTGTATTCGAGGACCTTTTCACTGGAATTGCCGTAACAAAAGAAGTGATGATAGAGAATTGCCTTTCGAGTGCAAAGTGCTGAGTATCTGTATTGTTCAGATAATAGTTATAGTAAGTAACTGTTAAATGCCAGAGTAATTCTTTATCCTTACTGAGCTTTCTTGTCTTTCAGGTGCTGCATTTGCGGCGGGAATAGAAGGAGGAATAAGCACAGCAGTCGCCGTTTTCTGCCATGAACTGCCGCATGAGCTAGGTTAGTAATAAGCAATAATTTTAAAAAATTCAAATCTGTTTTGGAAAATTTCATGCTATCATATGAGAATTTATAATTTTTAAGTCATTGTTTGCCTTAATTAATTGAATCAATTAACCAGTTTAAACCAATCACGTGACTATCAGATTACGTGCCTCTATATTTAAGAAACAATGTTTTTTTCCTCATCTAGAAAGTTAAAAATTATATATATATATATATATATAAGCAATTAACAGCGACTGTGTTTGGGTGGAAATTTTGATGCATATGTACGAAAAAATATCTAATAATGAAAAATAAAAATAATTTATCCTAATCTAAAAACGATATATTTAAAAGTATAAGCATGTACGAAAAATATATAACATAAATACATTTTAATAACAAAAACACACAACTATCATAAAAACAACTTATTTACATTGCATACACAAAATAAAATAAAACAAGCAAATAATGTCCGGTCAAATCCATTTTATTTATTGATCGAGATGGAGATAGCTGCAACAATATTATACACCCAATTTTTAAACTTTTAATTTAAATTAAAACACAGTTGTCAATAATCCCGCGCTAGCTTTCAACGCCAGATGGCGTAAAGCACATGTCTGACCTTCCTACACTAGTTGGGGTAACGCAATGCAGATTAGAAATTCTTTATTTCCTTTATTCTGTTTTATTTTAACTTAAAAGCACTCCAGAATGAATTCGAAGGATCGACTCATTAAAAGCATTTAATTTGAAATACACCAAACAAAAAGAAAATAAATAGAATCATTTAAAATAATCGGTCAAAATTCTGGTAAGCACAACTTCATTTCTATTGAAAAAAAACAAAAACAACTTTAGCTTTATTTATGTTTGGCGAGATTTGACCTCAGCTTCTGAATTTCCTCCAATTTTTTTTAGACATTCAAGAGTAATTGAGTAACAAACATCCAACCAACCAACCAACCTTACACACACACACACACACACTTACACACACGCACGCACGCACGCACGCACACGCACACGCACACGCACACACTATAATACTTACTCAAAAACGATAAATTGTCAATTTTCTGCCGCATTTTGTGCCTTTTAAAGCCTCAAATCAAGGCATCATGTTCTCGCAAGATGACAATAAAGATAATATCTTACTTTCAAAAGTCAGAAATTATTCATATTTTTGATATGACCAGTATTTGAATATATATTTATATAATTTACCGCAGGAGATTTTGCCATGCTTCTGAAGACGGGCATGAAAGTGAAGCAGGCCCTGATGTACAATGGACTTTCTTCCATCTTGTGCTTCATCGGGATGCTGATTGGCGTGTCCTTGGGCAACGTCCACTCGGCAACCAGCTGGGTATTTGCTGCCACAGCTGGAATGTTCTTGTACATAGCACTCGTTGATATGGTAAGTTATTTTAAATTAATTCTATCAAAGAGATGACTCTTTTACATTCATCAAACAGGAAATATATGAAAAAACCCTGACAATTATTTTAAATCCTCTTTCTTTCTTGGCGATCAGCTAGTGTGCCAAAAATATAAATCGTGTTTAGTTTCGTTTAAATCGTTCATATATAATTTTTATCCCCATAATTCCATCAAAAAAGAATTTTTCAAATTTTGAGCAATCATTAGTGTTGTGGTTTTTTAATAGACTTAATGTAAATGAATCTTCCAAATATATTGTCTCATGATATCATTTGGCCTGACAGATTTAACGTGAAAGAGACCCCCTTACATGACGGTTATTCTGTGGAATCAAGTATTGAACCTGAAACCCTCCGACTCCGAAGCCGAGACCTTACCACCAGGCTACCGCGGTCCATTTAGTTTTTAGATGACAGTATTTAAATGTTCAAAACTTCAATTTTGGAAATGGATAAAATATGTGTAGAGAAAGGCAACGGCCAGCATTAATATATAAAATCTATTTATTAATATTTAAAAGGACCAAATATACATAAAAATACATTTAACACATAAAAAGACACAGAGTATGAGGTGTACGCTTTAAGGCCTTACCACACGGCTAAATATCGTCTGCACTTTCCGTTTCTACCCTCAGAACCGGTCAAGAAAGTTTTTCGTAATCGAAAAATATTTCTAACCAGCTTGAAAATGCCGGCGATAGTGACGGAAATATTGTCCGCAAACTAAATTCAACCAATCATGTGAAACTTTGACGTCACTTTCGTTGTCGTTTGCTGACGAAAAGTGCAGACGATATTTTACTGTGTCATAAGGCTTTTACACTCTCAGTATCCCAATAATGTCGGAGAATTATTACTTGATTAATAACGTGACATGGTCAACATGGCGCCATACAGGATGTGATCTGAGGTGAGAGATTTTAAGCAGTTCCCACATATGGTATTCAACTTTATCACAAATTTTATATCTGTGTAAATTTTATATCTTATCACATATCAAATCCGTCAAAGAGTTGTTTCTTTTTTCATACGTCGACTCGTTTGTATACGAATGCAACTATTCGAAAACAAAATTTGTCTAGTGGCATTAAAGCCTGAAGCACTGGAGGAGATACAAATGCGTACTGTTCATTAAAGATTCGAACGTAACACTTGTCGAAGATTATACTTCGCTAAGAGGTGGAAATCAGACTGATTAGCTGCTATATGCTTCCTACTTACATGGAATAATACGTATTCAACTTATTGCTAAGTGTAACGCAATAAAAGAAGTCCAAAGGCATACTATTAGTTTCAGGATCCGATACTAGGACTTTCCGATGCTAATATTCACTAAGGGTTGGTATATATAAAAATGAACGGTTATTACATCTCCTGCTTTCACTTAATATGAATTCACCCTATTGTTGAGCATAAGCATATTCTTTTTTAACGAAATAAAACATCCTCTAATCTATGGTACTTGGGTTTTCGAATTCCAGAATAAACAGTATCCAGTTCCACCTGCTTTCACGCAATATAGATTCACCCTATTGTTAAGCATAGACATCCCCTCTTTTAACGAAATAAGCATCCTCTAATCTATGGTACTTGGGTTTTCGAATCCCAGAATGAAGAGTATCCATTTTGACTGTAGAGTGCTTTTGATAATTTAATAGCTTTTGCATAGAAATATTAGGAAGATCAATTGTTTTGTTGTCAATTTTTTTTGTACATTCATGCGAAGATACATGTTTCTAGTAGCTCTTTCACGAGCAACTTAAGGCATTTTTCATATTTTTTCAGCTGCCTGAGCTAACTGCTGCAGATGATTCCGAAACAGGATCGAATTACCACCTGGCTGTGCAAGTCCTTGGAATTTCCTGTGGCATAAGCATCATGCTTCTGATCGCCAACTACGAACAAGAGCTTCAGACTTTTATGAATACCAGTTGATAAACAAACATTTTCCCCCCTCGCCGGTTTTTATAGCTGATGAGGAACTGTTTGGTTTTTATCTAGCAATGTTTTGAGGTGTGGACATTTATCACACAGATCGAGGCATTTTTAGAGTTATGACGTTAAACGTGTTTAGAACATAATTTTAGTAGACTCAAGTCAAGGTGTAGTTGACGAAATATTTTTATTCTGGTGAAGCTGTGGATTGTGGGACTGTTCTAATCCATAGTGTTATTAATGAAATGTAGGAATAGTCATTTCATGTTTTAACACATACTGCCAGAATGAGCTATGAAGGAAAGAGCTTTTTTGTATACTCTGAATATCTGCCTTTCGCAAACACAAATTAAGAAAAAAATGTATATATTCTCTAAAAAAATGAAGAAAATCACGTTGATTTCAAAGTTTGTTAAAAAAAATTAGTATAAATTTGATAATTAATATGAATAGAAATACTTCAGTTTAAAAGAACTGTTTCTAGTCTCTCAGGCAACTATAAATATTACCACAGATTAAGAACTGTTCGTTTATTTATTTGGGAATCAAAAAGTATATCTTTTTGTTGATTAGAAACTCATGATAATACTTATTGATAAAATTTAGTATTTCGATCAGTATAAATTATCTGGAAAACTTAAATTATTTATTTTAAAAATATGTTAGAACGTTTTTTTATTTAAATATTTCGATTATATATAGCATACTCATTTGTTTTTTTAAAAAGAAATTAATATTTTGTTATAGCATTCTTTGAAAAAATCTGTTATCTTTGATTAAAACTGGGTATGATTTACATTCCAATTTTATTTGATGATGAAACTAAAAATCAAACTACTTTTGGCAAACATGAATATATCTCTAGTTACTGAACTGCTACAGAAAAAAGAACAGTGCTAAAATAACATTAAAGAAATTTGTATTTTTTATGAAAAAGCAAAGTGGAAAAAATAACAATAGATTTTTTCGCTTATTTTCTATTTATTTTATAATTCAAAACTTGTCTATGCTGACGCAAGGGTGAAAAGTCTAAAGCGATAACGCCTTAGAAAAATAATTTTCTTAAATATAATTGATTTTTATCATGGCTTATCCTATATTTCTAATTTCCAAAATTGTCTTAAAAGTATATAACTAAATACTAGATGTTTTTAACCTTCTATAGCAACTAAAATAATATCTGTGATTTTATTGTTTCAATGCTTTCAAAAGTGCCGCTCAATATTATTTCAAAATGAAGAACAAAATGAGTTTTAATTATCTTTGTATGTTATTTGTTTCATGTTTTTATCAATGTATATTTTTACAGAATTGTAAATTTTATGTGTTGTAATAAAGTTTTTAGTTTACTACCATGGAATTGTTTTTAAACATTATAATACACATATTTTAAAGAAAATACTGTATATGCAGTCACATTTATGAATTAGCTGTTCATTTATTGAGGAAAAAAATTAGAAAATCTATCCCACTTCACACGTGCTTGACTCTTCAAATAAAAAGTTTTTAAAAACTTCATTGATAATGTACCAAAAAGTTATTTAAAACTCAAATTTTTTTCTGAAATTCACTATCAGATGTTAACATTTTTTTAAATCAAAATTTCATTAAAGTAATCAACTTATTACTAATAATCGTCTAAAATATTAATAGTTTACATAATTATTTAAAATCGATTACAAAATTTTATTTTTACAAACATGAATAAATTTCAACAAAAAATGTTGTGTAGCAGTTAAAAAAATGCTGCTGTTGTCGTGTCTATAAAAGTGCACGTAAAATCTATATTCCACCAAAAGTCTTGGTGACTAGATCTGCCAGTTCTGGAGCCCGATGACCATGGAGGACCTCAATGGGTGGTGCTCCAAGAAGGAAGAGGGAGCGGATAATGGTTTGACAGTTAAAAACATGTTCTGGAGTCAGTTGCGATTGAGGACAGTGCTTGCAGTTGGGATAGGATTTAATGCCAGTTGAGGATATCTTCATACCCTTGAAATGTCCAGTACGCAGCAGAGCTATTGTATAGGAGAGGCTTCTTGGGCAGTCTAGATCAGGGATTGTTGCCTCGCCAAAATGTTGATTGTAGATCCTACGCCTGGCAACAGCATTTGCATCTGTACAGGTGACTGTTCGGGCCTGTTCTTCATCACGTCCTTCCTTTGCAAGGGGATTAGCACATGCGTTCCCCTCGATACCTACATGAGCAGGAATCCACTGGTGAATGCATGGTATATATAGTTTCATATAGCTTCTAGAGCTGATTTAGAGAATGAGAAAATTACAATTTCTTCAATCGAGTCGTCAAAGGGAGAGAAATAGAGACAATGAATTAGAGCCTCTTTAATCGCATCTTATTTATAGTGAGCAAGTAAGTAGAGTAATAGTCAGCAGGCATGATTTAGTTGCACCAAACACATAGTGATATATAAAAAAAAGTTAAAATCATTCTGGAATTAAAACTAAATTTTATACAAAATTATATTATTACAGTACGCATTTTTTTAAAAATTTCTACGCCCGTTTCTATTTTATTTCTAAATTTTAATAAATATATTACCATCAACTATATTTTGCTTCTGTTTTTTTATATTTTACAATATGCTTGTTGCAACATGGCCAAATATGTAACTTGCGCCTGTAGACATTATCTAACCAGTCAATCTAGGGTTGAAACCAGCTGGAGTGTATCCTCACGCTATACTTTTTCTCGGATATCTCTTATGAATGTCTTATTTACTCCATCCACATAAAATTAAGGACATTGAGTAAGGCCATGATATATTTCATGACTATCGCTCACCAATGCCTTATAAAGCATTAGCGATCAATACACAGAAAATATAAATTTTTTGAGTGAATCAAATACTTTTACTGAACGTATCGTGCGTATACATTTTCTTTAAAAGAATTTCATTCAGATTTTGATAGAAATATTTGCAAATCAATGTACCAAATTCCACTTGTTAAACTCAAAGTGGTTTTGAGTTATCTCTATCACAGACAAACAAAAAAATACCAGAAATGTGTGTTTCGAACTGCAGAAGTTCTGAAAAATTCAGATTCATCAAAATCTTAAATTCGAATTTTTTTACGATCGCACTACTTTTTCAATACTACGTATACGATAAAGTAAAAACAAACAAACATGTATTTAGATATTATTTGAACAAATTGCAAGCGATAAATACATTGCATATTTAAAATGTTTCATACAAACATAAAAGTTGAAATTGCAAACATAAATAAGAAATTATTCCACTTTAAATAGGAATTGACTGAAGATTATAATACGTACAATTATTTTAATATAAATAAAAGTCATTCTTAATCCACGTTTCTTCTTAAACAACAGGAACAGGATTTAACCAAATTTTTTTCACTTACAATTTGGTACAAGAGATAGATTATCTATTTTTCAAAGTTCAAACATAAAAATCACGGGGAACCATTTATACAGTGGAAAAATAATTTAATTACCACTTATTATGTCTAAGTAAAATGTGCTGTAAGCGACGAGAAAATATTAATCTGTTTTTCCTTTGTGATTTAACCCTTTACAAATGTACACATAGTTTACAAATTGAACTATAGATGGCAGCACTATAAAAACAATAATTTGTGATAAAGATATCTGACTTTCATATCAATCATTATTTCTTGATTTAAAATATCAATATTTCACATTATTCTTTATTTGAAATATAATAACCGTTTTGTAAATATAAAGCAAAAATTGAAATGAAATTGCAATGACAAAGTCGCTTATGCATCAGATTTATCAGGATTTTGATCAAAAGTAAATATTTTGAAATTTGTTGCCCATATGCTAATTATAATAAAGCGATTAAAAAACACATTTTGAAATTTCTAAACAGAAAAAAAAACTATCACGCATTAAAAAAATTACTGGATATTTTTATAGCGACTGGAAAATTATTTTACATGCGAAATACAGAAATATTAAACATATTTTTATTTTAATTATTTGTCATAATATTTGCATAAAAATTACTTATATAGATATAAAATTAAAATAAAAAAATTAAAAATGGAATCTACTATCGCAAATTTCTAGTTATCATATGATGATATTATTATTTTTTAAGTTATAATTTGTCTTAATTAATTTAAGTCATTAACCAGTTTGAAACAATCAACAGACCTCTATATCATTCTCTGTGACACACTTAATTTTTCTAGCTGGAAAACAAAGTTTTGGAGCACAACCAATTTTAAAATGAAAAAAAAAAATGAATGCTTAATATTTTAATCACACAAGTCTTTTATGTATCAAATTTATTAGGTTTTTGATGAACAGTATATACTTTGAAATTTGTTGCCCATTTGCTAACTATAATAAAGCGATTAAAAAATGATTCTTAAGATAAGAAAAAACTATCGTGTATTACAACTTATTGTGCATTTATATTGCGACTGGTGTAAAATTACAAAATTAGCTGAGTTTTAAAAAATTACATGCGAAATACTGAAATCAACTATCTTAAATATTTTAATTATTTGTCATAATATTTGCATAAAAACTGCTTACCTAGATCTTAAAATAAGTATGAAATATTTAATTTGGGAAGCTTAGAAGTGGAAAAGGTGAGCTAGGAACTTATTATGTCAAGTTTCCTGTAGGGTTTCTTAGGTCCCTTTTATGAAGTATTTTAAGGGAACGGGATGTTCTAAATAATATCGTTTAAATATCATTAATAATAGATTTAAATATCATACAAATATCTCAGATGTCTTAGGTTTTTAAGGACATTATATAACATTGCTTATATATTGTGGATAAACAATAATAGAGAATTTTGTGAGTGTATTTCTGAGACATTTTTCTAAGACACACTAACAAGACATTTTTTCTTAAGTTCGATAAAAAAAAACCATGACAAT
>JAPMOQ010001131.1:2627933-2638641 GCA_026543055.1 Argiope trifasciata | reverse complement strand
AGAAATCCTTTTCATTGTTTTTCAGTAGTACCATGATTATGGGCTTCCGTCATATATGTTTTTTCCCGTGCCTATAATGTAAATGGTTTCCATTTTTATAGCATAATCGCTATTTTCTAATGAATTTAAAATAACTGAATCGGGCATTTCTTTTCTAATGAGTCCCTAATTATTTAATTATTCTGTCTACAAATTTATAAAAGTTTCAAGAAGAGTTTGCTGCACTTTTCTTTAATTAGATTTAAGCAAACGTTGTTTATAATTTTACTCTTTATATTTAATTGAAATTATTAAAAAATTAATCTAAGAGTTAAAAAATCGTTTGCCCCTTTAATCATTTTATAGAGCACATTTGAAAAATGCAATTAGAAATTTTCCATGATTTTTGGAATAGTTCTAATTTTTTTCAAAAATATCTGCCACAATATTATATGTTAAATGAAGATAAAAAAAATCAAAATAATATATGCAATTTTTTTGTTTTGTTATCTATATTATCTTAAGAGAGTGCCTGTGTTTATTATTTCGCATGAATTTCTTCAATTTAAAAATTCTTTTTACAATTTTAACGGAAAAGAAACTTAATATAGAATAACCACAATAAACATCCCTCCCTTACTATTAAAACACCAACTCATAACTTCCACAACTTCCAAAAATGCCTTCAGAACAAAGGCGACTACAGAACGGCAATACTTATTAGTCACAGTTGCAGTTACGTCGTATTATTTACCTCAGGCGATAACAACAATTCGAGTAAAAAAGGAAATGGCGATATAATAACAGCGGAAAACAGGTGAGAGTGACCGGGTCGTGGAGGAAAGTGAAAATCTATTTTCGGAAGAACCAGGAAAAGATCTAGGCTCGAAACTGGGTCGGAACCCCCTATCTTCCCCCTCTTCTCAAACCCAGCTGGTCGCTAACCTCAAGTTTTTACCGCGCTCCAGGATCGATTACAATTCCGATGACGATTAAGTTTACTTTCATCTTCTGGCAGGAAATACTTTTACTGTTCTATTGTTTTTTTTAGCTATGAATGCATAAATAAGTGGTCAGATAGATGTGTTGATTCATATAGTGCATCTATTTAAGTTTCGCTAGATGGAATATTGAAATGATTGACTTGTTCGTTATTTATCTAGTTTATTAACTGATATATTTATTTATCGATGCTTTTTTAAGTTCTTTTTTTAAAAAACTGATTAAAGAATAAGATTTTTTTTCCTTTCGTTTGTTAAATATTTGAATTAAAAGGAAGTAAAGTATTAAGTTTCAGAAAACTCAGAATTTCTTAGAATTTTCAAAATAATTTTAAAGTCTTTATAATGTTTTCCTTACTATTAAAATTGCAAATATTCTATAATTCTAACAAAAGAAGAATTTTATTTTGAAATAAACTCGACGAAATATTATGTCTTATAATATGTAAAAGTATTTTAGAAAGCTACTCACCAAAAATATTTGAAACTATTGTAAACGTTAATTGCTAAATTTAAAACAACTAAAACATTAAAAGGAAAGACATTAAAAAAATTTTTAAGTCCTTTTTTTAAACTGGTTAAAGAACGGAAAGCTTTTATTATTATTAAATATTTGAATTAAAAAGGCTGGAAAGTATTATCAGAAAATTCAGAATTCTTAAAATATTTTTTAAAGTTTTTATAATGTTTTCCTTACAAATGAACTTACGATTATTCTATAATTATCTTAAAAACAGAAATTTATTTTAAAATAAGCTCACCATAATATCATGCTCCATAATATATAGAAATATTTAAAGAAATTACGAACCAAAAATATTTGAAACTATCTTAAATGTTAATTGCTAAATTTAAAACAGCTAAAACATTTAAAAGAAAGTTATTTAAATAATATTTTAAGTTATTTTTTTAAACTGATTAAAGAATATGAAACCTTTTTTTCCTGCTTATTAAATATTAAAAATTAAAATTAAAATTTAATATTTAAAATTAAGTATTAAAATTTATAAAAGGCAAGGAAATATTAAGTTTTAGAAAATTTAAAATTTCTGAGAATTTTTTAATATTTTTAAAGTTTTTATAATCTTTCCTCACAAATGAAATTACGATTATTCTATCAGAAACATAAATTAATTTCGAAATAAACTAAACAAAATATTATGTTTTTTAATATGTAACAATATTTTAAGAAAATACTAAACGAAAATATTTGTAACTATTTCAAAAGTTAAATGTTAAATTAGAAATCGTCAAAACATTGCAAAAAAAAATTTTAATATTTTTTTTTACTTTATTGATGTTGAAAAATGTCTCGAATGACTGCCAAAGTGTTATGCAGTTTAACTTTTGCATAAAAATGATTTCGAAATTCTACTGCTTGTTTTTTAGCGATTCCTCTAGATTTAAAAAGACTCAAAATAGTTGCCTTCATATTTTTGTTCTTCAGATATTTAAATTTCCACTCAAAATGTTTACTTAGATTTTTTTTATTGCCAATTAAAAATTATTAATAAAATTATATTTCTGCCTTGTTAAAAAATATCGTTTGGTATTTTAAAATTTATTGGTTTCAGAGGGTTTCTTTTAGTTAAAAATATAATTGTAGACAATCGAAACAAAATGTGTTGAGTTATTCAAGCGTTAATATTAAATATATTTTAATTTATATTAAATATATATTAAGCCAATGTAATTTTCAGCATTTGAATTGATAGGTCAAAACGTTAAACTTGGTTAAAAATATTTGCTATCTTTTGAGTAATTCGCATTTTGCTTACATCTGTAACAGTATTTTCAGTGTAAAACATCAGTAAGTAAGTAAAAGAAAATAATTGAATTATAACTTAGTTTAATATATATATATATATACAAATTTAAAAAAAGCAAATATATGATCGCAAATTTCAAGTTACCTTGTGAGAGCATTATTATTTTTAAGCCATTATTTGTCTTAGTTGATTTAAGTCATTAACCATTTTAAATCGGTTTGAAACATTCATGAGACTTCTCTATTGGTCTCTATCTCTCCCTAAATACTTCATTTTCATTTTATTTCATTTTTCTAACTAATGAGCAAAGTTTTGGATTTCGTCCGATTTTAAAAAGGGGGGGGAAAACCATCGTTTTTCTAAATATCGATGCTTGCGTAATCTGATAGTCTCATGATTGTTTCAAATCGGTTTAAACTGGTTAAAGACAAATTAATTAAAATAATTCGTAAGAAATAAAAAAATTAATAATTTAGAAATCTTCTAATTTAAGTCGGCGGTAAATCGCCAAATGGGGCAATCTTCTGCAATATTTTCTAGCAATCCTAAAAGTGAAATTATATGACTCAAAAGCGATAAATCGCCAATTTGTTGCCTACTCATTTTGAGGCTTCAAAAACAAACCAAAACGACATCATGTTCTCACATGATAAAATTTTTTATCGACTTTTTTATGGTAAATAAATAAATAGTTAACTTTTTATTAGTAAAAATTAGAAAAAAAATCATTTCTATCAGTGCTTGGTATGTGCAATCACAAAATTTTCTAAATTATAAAAATAATTTTTGTTTTGAATTTATGTCAATTTTTTCAAATTTTTAAATCGATTACTTTTTATTCAAGAATAATCATTAGATGTGACGATTAAAACAAATGATTATATGTGAGAATCAAAGATAAGATACATAATTAATTTATCATTTTTATACATCATTTTTAAAAAATTAAATCTTCTTTTATGGCATGTTTAAAAAAGACTTGCATAGCAGTTTTCTTTCTTTCTTTCTTTTTTTATTGTCTGCATAATATATTATATTCAACTAAATAAAAAGTGCTTAGTAGTCGGGGAGAAATTTTTTTTTAAAAAAGCTTAATGTTTATATGATTTTTTAAAATTAATATAAGAATAAAATACGGAATAAAAGTGAAATTATTAAGCAAAGTACATTCATTAAGTATAGATATAGATACGAATTTAATTGTAGTAAAGACATATTTTGACGCAAATTTTAGCATTTATTTACAAAAATTAGGATTATTTTAGAGAAAAAAATGTTTACAGTTATTATTATTTTTCTTTGTAACATATTTTAGATTGTAACTAACTATTGTCTAAGAATAATATTGAAATATAAATTTTATATGTGTAATTCATGAAATTATTTATGAAATTTTGAAATTTTTCAGCAAAATTTACATCAAACAATAATAAATCCACTTCTAGAGCATTTATCATTAAATCCGTATTTAATCACATTCTGCATAATATAACAAACACTAACTATAACAGATACCTTGATTATTTTTTTTATATTTGGCGAAATTCGACAGAATTATGAAAAAATTCGTTCTACAGAAAATGTCGTATTTAAAGTTTTTAAATACTTATAAATAAAACTACTTACATGCTAATAATTTGCTCTAATTTGACTTTTGATTGGCATAGAAACAAAATAAAAATATATCGAGTAAGGAAACATGTTTACTTTTTTAAACTGCAAAAACCAATTAATAAAATAAAATAAATAGGTGAATTTCCAACCAAATTCATTTTTTTAATCTATTCGGATGCCTGAAATTGGTTTTCTATCAATAAATTTCTTTAAAATTATATAACGGTGTCTAATTAGGGTTAGCAAACGCAAAGATAAATAATGAATATAAAATTAATAATTTCAAAAATAAATAAATAAAATAATCCAAATTTATATTTTTAACCTAATCGGAAATCTTAAATTAGCTTTCATTCATAAAATTAATTAAAATTACATAGCGTTTTCTAATAAAAGTTGGAAATTTAAAATATTACAATATATTCACCAGCGATATTCATAAATTTGAAGAAAAAAATTGCACAGATTTCTACTACTTAAAACTATTAAAAATTTTTTTAGCATAAATTAATAAATTAATTCAAGTACCCTAATAAATAATTATAGCTAGACGGCAATACTAAAAAGGGTTCGGGGCAATACTACAGGTTCGAGGCCAGATTCCACTGAAGAACCGCCTTTTAAGCGGTTCTGGTGTACGTTAAATCCGTCGGGGCCAAACGTCCTTCCGCTTGTGTGGTGTGGAAGTTTGGAGAGGGAGGTGTAGCCTCGGTGGCATATGACCATGGTACAAAATGAAGAGGTCCGTCCCAAAAATAGCCCCTGTGTTGCTTCAAAATGGGGCGTTAATATAACTAAACTAAACAAACTTCTGCTCTCTGGTGCTCGGAGGCCTTTATTCTCAGAGACTACTGCTCAAATTCGGCTTCAATCACTGAATTGTCTATGACTACTTGACTAATCTATGACTTGTCCGCTGGCTTGTCTATGGCCAGGGCCATAAGTAACAAGAACAAGCAACTGTGGTAAAAAACTACCACAGAATAAATCTGCTACAACAAAGTAAAATTCTTCCTGATTAACCACTATCAAGATGTATTGAATCAACAAGCACTAGACACATCAGCAATTGAAAAAAGACTGTATTTGTATTGAAACGCCCATAATGACTTGTTCACTATTTACCACACCCTATTTGCATTGTTCTTTGGAGGAAAAAAAGTGACTAATGAAACTACTCACGCCATTTCTTCACGGCTTTTCTTTGAAGAAGGTTGAGTTGATGACCACTTCTCAGGGGAGTTCCTATTTTTTTTTGGACACAAAAGGCTTTGAAAGAATTCCGGAACCGAATACTTCCAGGAAAATAGTTTCCTTCTACTCATTCATAAAGAGAAACTAGGCGATTTTTTTTTTTTAATTCCTGCATGATTTATTGCTTTCTTGAATACGATATATGCAAAGTAATGCAAGGAGGAAATATGCAACATGAAAAGGAAAAGAGCTTTTATTGTCAAAAATTTGATTCTCGATTTTTTGACGGGTCCAATGCGTTATATCATCCTGTGGCCGAAAAAATGTCTATGGAATTATATTGTTATCAGACATAATTAAAATAGGATTAAAAAAAGAAAAAAAAAATGAAATCTACAATCCCAAATTTCAAGTTATCGTGTGAGAATATTGCTATTTTTAAGTCATTATTTGTCTTAATTAACTTAAGTCATTAACCAGTTTAAGCCGGCTTGAAATAATCATGAGACTTCTCTATCGTTCTCTATCCCCTCTCCTCTCTCTATATATTTCATTTTCAATTTTTCTAACTGATAAACAAACTTTGGAGCATTACCAATTTTGAAATGGGAAAAAAAACCAATCGTTTTTCTAATATCGATGCTTGCGTAATTTGATAATCTAATTCTAGTTTTAAACCTGTTTAAACTGGTTAATGACTCCAATTAGTTAATACTATTCTTAATAATTCAGAGAATAAATAATTTCGAAATAAAGTCATAACTTTAGCTGGCGATAAATCTCCAAATGTCACAAACTTCAGCAATATTTTCTAATACCCTAAAAGCTGAGAATGGATGTCGCAAAAGCAATAAATTGCCACTTTACTGCCTATGGATTTTGAGGCTTCAAACACCTGAAACCAAAAAAACATCATGTTCTCAAATAATAAAAAAGAAATTGAGTGTCCCCCCCCCAAATTTTTTTAATTAAAAAATATGACTGACAGAATAGGTTGTTTATTTCATGATGAGATGGCTGTAAGTAACAAATAAATAGTAGTAAATCATTCGATCACAAGATCTCTATAATTGGAATATTCTGAAAGCTGTATGTGTGGAAAAATCCAATGAGTATAATGCAGTTTGATTTTAAAATTACGTTCTTATATTGTCAACATATTTAAACATTCTTTGAGAAACAGTATTCGTAAAAACGCGGTGATGAAATATACAAAAACACGTTAAAAGATAAATATAAGCTGCGTATTGAAAGAATGCGATAGCTAAACATTGAAACGATGTTTTCACATTTTTTTGTGACACGAGATTTTAAACAATAATTAAAATTAAGTAACCAAACGGTAAGTTTCTAGCGCCACATAAAGTAACAAAGTAAAAGGCGTCATGATTAACAAATATCAGGATGAATGGATAAACAAGCACCAGAAATTACTTCGAGCTCTAGCACGTCAAGATGTATTGAATAAACAAACAAGCGCACTTACGAGAAACGCCAAACGCGTGCTTGTGGCGTGGTTACGAGATCTTGTTTTAATTCAAAGGTTAGACCAGTGAATTAAGTTTTAGAAATTAACTGTTGAGTCCTGTTTAGAATGGAGATTCTGTATAAAATATACTATGCATGCCTTAAATAAAACTGAATTAATAATATTATATAACTATTTTAAATCGTCTCTTAAAGACTTTTTCCTCCATTTTTTTCTTTTTTCGTGTTTATTTAATTACATACAGACATGTGCTGAACTTTTCAGTTTATTAGGTTTCGTTTACAGGGTTAATTACAAGAGTTAACTTAATTTTTCAGTATAGGCTTTGTCAACGTCAGAGCAATGCGCTATACATGTGCCAAATTTGGTAGATGTAGATCAAACAGCAGAGTCTGTGCATCACCAACACACACACACACACACTTATTTTAAATATATATAGATAAAATTCCATGATATATACAGCCCATGGTCATCTATCTCTTTTATTACCAATTTGAATAATAGACTGATTTTTAACAGTTTTGTCGCCATTTAAATTCCTATATTTGAAACCATAAATAAAAATATCAGATGCAAATTTCGTGTGATTTGAGAATATATACATATATTTGTCAATGGAGGCAGTCTCCTTATAACTTACTGGCATATTCTCCAATAAATCTCTCATTCTCCACCTCTGTGCATAAAATTTGGAACCATAATAAACTGCGAACAATTTTCATTGCATTGGGGAACGATAGTTACGAAATATAGATATATGCCTTGAATTAAGCAGTTGTACTGAATGCATCGCAATTTAAATATTTTGTAGACCTTTTTTGATTGATTCTAAAATTTCACATGAATCTATAATCATAGTCATGTGTTAACATATCACCTTTCATTTATTTAAATCTTTATGGTTTATTTTGTCTATTTTGTTCTAAAGTACAGATCAAAAAGGGTTTAGCCGTCTGTCAGACTCTTTTCAAAATTTCAAATGGATTTCTTCGATAGAAATCTCCAAATCTTGCCGTAATTCCATATACCAAATTTCTGCAGCCAAAGGGGTTATCACGCTCACGTACAGATAGTATACTTGATGATTTTCGGACTCAAGATCGTCTGAAAAATGGTAAATCGTCAAAAGTCGAGCTCAATTATTTTGGCAATTATAGTATTGCTTCGATATTTCGTAAATGTGGAAGTAAAATAAAAATTATCTATCATTATTATGCTGCAACAATTGACAATAGCAATTTTTTATTAATTTTGATAACATGCATTTCATCCACAACAGACTTACATGGCTATAATAATAGTATTTGTCCATAGATATGGCTGATAGCAATCGGATTAATTTAATTATGTCAATTTTGATTAATTACATATTAGTGGAATAAAAGCATAATTAAAATTATATGAGTAAATGTAAATAAATTATTGTGTGCTGTTGTATATAAGCATATAATAATCTTTGAAAATTATATGCAACACATACACACTAAAACGTAGCGTAGAATGACTAAGTTTATTGATAAAAAGCCATTTCTGTTACAATCTTCGTGTTACGAATGATTGAGTTGTACGTCTGGTTCATCGTTATTTTAAATAGATGAATAATGAATAATAATTACATAAAAAAAGTTTAAAAAGCCCGATGCTCACAGTTTCGTTTCGTTGTAGTTATATTAACGTCCCGTTTATAAAGCAACACTAGGCGAATTGGGATGGACTTTGTAATTTTGAGCCTTTATTAGTATAGTTTAGTTATATTAACGTCCCGTCATAAAGCAAGACTAGGATTATTTTGGGACGAATCTCATCATTTTGAACCACGGTCAGATGACGAGCACGATACCTGAACTGGGACCTCCGTCTCCAAACCACACCAGCGGGGGGTAGTCAGACCACGAGGACGATACTTGAACTGGCAGAGCACTCTCCAAACGTGCACATTAAGCTTGAGGGAGGGCGTTTGGCTGCGACGAATTTGATAGGCACTAGACCCCATTACACGGCGGTTCTTTGGTGGAGTCGGGTCTCTAACTTGAAATCCACTGGTTCCGAAGCCGAGATTTTGTCAACAAGCCACCACGGCCTGATGATGCTCTCAGAAGAAATGAATTTTGAACAAATATTTCATAAAAAACCAACTTTTACATAAAATTTAGATCAAAAAATGATTTTTTCGTTCATTTTTTTACGAAAATGGAAAGCAGTGGAAGGATAACGACCTGCGATAACATAAATGAAAACTTCAGCCTTTCATAAGAAACAAAAATTGGCAAAATTGGACGAGTGAATGGGGTTGGATGATTGGACTCATAAATATGAATAATAATTTTATGCCAGCTGTATCAAAAAACTAGGCTCTCAAAGAAAATCCGAAGAATTTCCGAACTTAAAACATTAAATTGACATAGAATATTAAATTTTTGTTTTTACTTATGGCACTTTACAAGCCCGCTGGCAGAAAGCTATCAGTGATTTATGCCTAAATGTCCGTCTCTTGTTTTTTCAGTAGCCTCCCCCCTATTGCCAAGAGTACAACTTGACTACTTCATGCTTCACACATTCGCTTGCACAACCCTTTTTTACAGAGGAGTACATTCATACAACTCACAGATAGAATACAGAAGAACAAACAGGCCCGAACCGGGACTCAAACCCGGGACGCCCAGATCACAGGAAAGACACGCTACCTCTAGGCCAGGAAGCCGGCTGGAATATTAAGCAATATTTAAATCAGAAAATGAGTATTTTTCGTCAGTACTTATATTCGATACAATATTTCCTTTTTTTCTTATATGTGCGTGTTCTGTAACGAGGAAGTAAAAGAACAATGACAATTTCTGCTTTTTTTAAAAAAATTTATCTACTTTTTAATCGAATCAGATTAAGGTTTAGATTTAAGATGATAATCGATGCTTTAAAATGATCTAGATTTCTCAATTAAAACTAATTTAAAATGCTTTTTTCCCTCCACAACAGAAGGTAGCAATATTTCGTATAAAACAGATTGCGACGTTTCAGAATATGAACTAAGCCGCCAATGCGACTCCATCACCCCGTTAAGCAACGTTTTAATTACAATTTTGACTTAGATTTAACATTCAGTTCCAGGTATGTGAAAGACCCCGCAGCAAAGAATTCATCTCTTCAAATGTCCAGAGCACTGACCCAATTTCAGCCTTTTGGTCCTTCCCATCAAAGTACCCATCCCTCGTTCCGAGCATCAGGTGTGCTGTTGCCAATCCTTCGTTCTTAAAAAAATCCCCTCCTAAACATTTCTCACGTCCTGAAGGCCTTGTGAAGGTCATTGACGTGTTTTTATCTCTTGTTGGAACTAGGACATTTGATAAAAAGTTTGGGTAAAGCCCTTAAAAGCATGGTGTTGCATCAACGCCAAACTTTCACCATCGTGAAAGTGCTTTTTTTGCCTCCAGAGGTGGTAGATTTACTTTAATTCGGAAGAATAACGAACAACTTGTCTTACGAAACTGCAGAAATGTATGTTATTTTTTAAAATTTATCACCTTGTTTTGGCATCCACTATAAGTGGAGTTAATTGTGGAAGATAAAAGAGACGGATTTTCCTCAACTTGCGGTTGTAAGTGGAATAGTGTGGGATTAGTTAGGAAAAATTGCATACCATAGACATTTATATCCGTGTAATC
>JAPMOQ010001131.1:2591947-2627923 GCA_026543055.1 Argiope trifasciata | reverse complement strand
TTTTATAACGACTCTTTATCAAATATCACTTAGTTTGGAAAAATTCCGTACCACTGCCATTTATATCCGTGTAGTCTGGGGAAAAAACACTTTTTATAACATTTCTTTGTCGAATACCTCATAATTTGGAAAAATTTCGTACCATAACCATTTATATCCGTATAATATAGAACAAAATACTTTTCATTACAACTCTTTATAGAATATCACTTAAATGCTTTATTTGATAAATTTTTCGGTTTAAAAATAATGATATAATTGGTAATTCAAGCAAAGAATAGAATTTTTCAAAACAGGATTTCGTAAGATATTATCGTGATATTTTGTTTAATATAATAAGCGACAGAAAAGCCTAAATATTTTTGATACAGAAGCATAAATAAAATAATATATTTTGTTGTGACTTTACATTATCTGTGACAGCCTGATGACATTATCTATCTGTGATTTAAACCGAGGGAGCGTCTCTTGATTTTGCAGTAGCTCTAACTAGGGCCAAGAGTACAGCTTAGCTACTTAATACTTCACATTCGCTTTAACAACCCCTTTTTACAGAAAGGCACATTCATAGAACTCACAGATAGAGCTCAGAAGAAGAGCAACAAAGCTCGAACCTGGAACACCCAGATTTCGGGGAAGACTTGCTAGTCTTATGTCAGGATGCCGGCAATTACTATAGTATAATTATGAGATACAAGCTAAATCAAAAAGCTTTTACAAGGATAGACTGAAATGCATTATTTATCTCTCTACATAAAGATGATTGCTTGTGTGCATACTTTGAATACAAATCTATAGATTTGCTTCATCTGGATGAAATTTTGCGTACTAACTCTTCGAGACAAGATGAAGGTCTTCAAAGTATAAATTGTAACGGAATTGCCACTTATTTAAAAAATTAGTCTGATTACGACATATTTCAAATGTATATTTCGAAAGTGTTACCCCGTCATATGTTTAGGATATCTTAAATTACACATGCCTAAAACATAAATTTGATGTCCTAACGCTATTAACCCCATCGCCATTTTCAAAAATCCCTTTCCTAAAAAATCTGCTTCATTTGGTGGGGATAATTCATTCAATTATTTGAGAATGAAACAATCACCTGTATTCCTTGCTGCTGCCTCTTAAAGAAAATTTTATGTTTTTATTTTCTCTTATATGAAATATACAAAGATAAAATATTATAATTATCAAACAATTCAAATATAGATTTTAGTGAATATCCCTCTTTTACATCTTTGGAATAATGTTTATCTGTTTATGAACATAATAATTCAATAAAGCTTTGAGGTATATTGATGAAGTTTTTGAATGAATTTAACATCAAACTTGTAGAACTCTGAGAGAAATCCAATGGAAGAAAGTATATTAATCTGTCCAAACACATGTGCTCACACTTTCTACAAAACTTAATGAAGCAAATGAATATAATTGGGAACGTACAGTTTAGATATGTATCAGATTTTGAATCAAAGGGGCATCAAATAAAAACCAACTTGTATCTTCAACGTAAAAGCTCAAAGGCGAAAAATTGAAATTTGATACCAATTCTTGCTACAAAAATTTCAGTTCTGTTTTAAACTTTGATTTCAGTAGGTTAAAAGAAGACTCCAAAATACACAATCTGTCATCTTTAATATACAAGAGGTGTCCAAATGAAAATTTACGAAACGACACCGAGGATATTAATGAAAACTTTTTTCAAAGTATACACCATTGGCCTGAGCACAGGGATCCCATTGATCAATGAATTGAAGGATTCCTGATGATGATGTCGTGTCCGTGTTTCCACGGAAAGGGGGTGCATTTGCTTTTGAGGGTAAAGACCCCTGAGAGCCTAGTGAGCAGAAGTCTGATTTCTAACTCATATGAAGATGACACCCACACTCGCTTGCACAACCCCTTTTTACAGAGGACCCTCATTCACACATCTCACAAATAGAACCCAGAACAACCATGCCCGAACCGGGACTCGAACCCGGGACGCCCAGATTACGGGGAAGACACCCTACTCCAATGCCAGGACGCCGGCTGAAGGATTCCTTATTCCCAGAATTCCTGTGGTCGTGAAGAGACCCAGTCCTTCACATCGTCCTTGAGTTCGCCCCTACATATTGAATCCGCTCCAATGTCCACTACTTATTGAATTCCCCGAGCACAGAAGAATTACCAACTCTCATGTAAATAAGACACTTCGAAGACTACGCACGTCCATCAAAAACAAAAAGCTCGGGACTATACACGGACGGTGGGGTTCTGCTGCATGATAACGCGCTCTACTTATCTACAAGGTCATACACGCGGAACTGGTCAACTTCAAGTGGGTTTAGTTTAGTTATATTAACGTCCTGTTGTAAAGAAACATTAGGGTTATTCTGGGACGAACCTCGCCTTTTTGAACCAGGGTCAGATGACGAGGACGACACCTGAACTGCCACCCTCCACACTACACCACACCAGTGGGAGGACGTTTGGCCTGACAGATTTAACGTGCAAGAGACCCCCTCATACAACGGTTCTTCAGCGAAATCGAGTCTCAAACCTGAAACCCTTTGGATCCGAAGCCGAGACCTTACCACCCAGCCACCATGGCCCCTAAATTCAAGTGGGAAAAATTCGATCATCCACCCTACAGCCCGGACATCCCATACTATGATTTTTATGTTTTGGTCCCCTGAAAAAACATCTGAATGGGAAGCGCTTCAATTCAGACGGTGAACTCAAGGATGCAAAAAAAAACTGGATTGCAAATTTCAGGAATCCTTCAGCCATAGGAATTCTTGGAACAAGGAATCCTTCCACCGTTAATCAATGGAATTGTTGTGCTCAAGTCTATGGTGTATACTTTGAATTAAGTCCTCATTTATATCCATAGTGTCGTTTCGTACCTTTTCATTTGAACACACCTTTACTATAAAAATAAAACCTGGGTTCCGAAATGTTTTTAAAAAAATCTAATCTCTTTTGGCATTTGCTGCAATGTACAATCTTGAAACATTTGTCAGAGATTGAATAAGAATGCTTCGTTAATATTTTTCTTATTTATTTTTTGCATCATAGAAAATAACAACAATATAAAAGAGAGCAACAAAGCCTTTTTTTTATCTGAAATAATTCTCTCTAAATACAGAAATTGCAAATATACTACCAAAACAGAAAGAATGGCAAGTATTACAGAATCCTTTCCAAATACAATGAACAAGAACATCGCAAGAACTGAAATAGAGGGCAAGTACAGTTGGGGCTTCTCATGTGTTGCAATAACAAACTCTACTGCACGTGAAAAAACAGAAATTCCGATTGCAAAAAAATGTCACAGTTTCACTAACATACTTTGATATTAAAACTTTTATGAAGCAAAATCACCTTGGGCGTGTTCCAAAACAAAACCGAGATGGGAAAAAAGAGGAACTAAAAAGAATTTAGAGTACGTAATGTACAAGGACATGCTGTTATTTCTTGTTATTCCATTCACAGAACTAGCTTTTCTTTCTGAAAAAGGCATAGAATCCAAACTCTAACCACCCTTCCTCAAACACTTTTTTTAACGTTTACTTAACGTTTTTTAAATGAAAGGAACACTCCCATGTCTTTGTGAAATCAAACGTTATCATTTTCTTGCGCCTAATGGGGCATAGTACCCGACACGCTTCCATGGTTTCTTGCAATGACCCACAACGAATTCCTTTTAATTTTTTTCAAAGATCTTTTTTAAAAGAGTTTATTTGGGCAATTTGCAAGATGTTTTCATAATGAAGTTGGTGTATCAGTGGCTTCCATCATTAAACTTAATTGCAAATTAGTTTCTATTTTAGACTATGTTTGCAGTTGTTTTTGTAGGTGAAGTATTCCTCATTATGATCGTTACATTTATGTTCCATTTAACTTTTTAAAGTGGCTAAAGACAAAAAAGGTTAAAAGCGATCATTGTTTGCCAATGAATGCGATAGTACAAATAAGTATATTCCTTTTATTAACTTATAAATAATTCAGTTTTCTTTTATCTCACTGAAGAAGATATCGGCATGTCTTTGAAAGTGTACTGAACGTAGTGTTCTAAAATATCCGCACGTATTGAAGATAAGATACGCCTTCAAATATCAAACAATGAAAACTATTAATGAAAACTGATCTCTTTATTTAAATATGCAATGAAGACATATTCAATGCATCAGTAGTTAAAATAAGAAATATATTTGAATAATATTATCTTTTTGCTTTATTTATACGGAGTATGATAATAAAAAAAATTCGACATCGAGTTTTTAGTCGAGTCTAAAGATACTTTTTAGGAATTATATCTCTTTGTCTGTCTGTGAACACGATAACACCAAAATTTATTGTTCTAGGCAAATCAAATTTGATTATGGGTGTCTGTATCAATTTTTGAATGAAATTCGTTCATGGAATTGAAATTATTTGAAAGCAAGTTACTAGATAACTATAATAATAAGATAAATAATGTGTAGTATTCAGTTTTAGCATTTAAAGTATAAGTTGAGATCGAATGCCAAATCAAATCCCACAAGGTATTGAGTATTTGTTTGTCTATACGTTTGTAAGCATATAAATGCAATAATTCAGAAGCAAAAATCTACTTAGAGCAATTAAATATGTGATAAAGTATGTGATCTATTTAATGCAATTTCAGGAACTATTTAGTTGAAAAGCAATATCTAAAATGTTTTTCTTAATTCTACTACGTCCCACAAAATGATTACTCTGAAAATAAAAATATGAGAAATCGAGGCATTTATGACCTTGCTCAAAATCCACAATATTTACAGTGGGGATAAGGTTTATAAATGTACTTTGCATACGAAAAAGCAAAAATGTTGTTTTGTATTGCAAAATACATTATATTAATATTTTATCGAAAAATATGATACCAAATAGTAGCTACATAACATGTAGTTGCTTCATTGTTGTTGTATTATTATATCATTTCAACCGCTTTATAAAAATAATTACACGTTTTAAATGCGAGAAATATTTCTTCGGGAAATGATCCACTGATGAACACCCCTATCACTCGTTCCATTCTTCCCTTCACTCTTTACTCTCAACAACCCCCCTCCCCCTGACACCCTTGTCAGAAAGTTTATCATTATTTATCTTTGGCAAGGTATTATACCAAGTTGTTCCAGATAAATATTAATGCAGTGTCTAATCGCAAGAACAGAAAAATCGTTCTTCGTCAAGTGATCCACCTGCTACCCATCCTTATCACACATTCCATTCTTTATCCTTACTCCACCAATGCCTCCTGACACCCTTGTAAAGCCGAGTTCCAACTACCTGTCAATCCATCAACTACCTGTCCGAGTCACGTGCTCCCCTTTCGACCCCTCTTGCGGTTTTCTGGTTTTCTTTGATGCCCGTTTATTCTACCGACAAATTATCGGTAAAAAGGGCAGGCATCAAAGGAGCCCAGCAAACCTCAAGAGGGGTCAAAGGGGGAAATCATGCCTCGTCTACAGACGAGTGCAGGTCGTGTGTCCAAAAAAGGAAGAGTAACTTTCGACTTTATTCCTAATCCGGAAATAAAAATAAGAAGATACCATCCATTGATAATCCAAATAATATCTGGACATAGGAGATTTCCTGCATATTTCCAAAGATTTGGAAGAATGTAGGAAAACAAATGCATTTTTGGAGAAATGGGTACCGTTTACTGCTATTGAATGGAATTTTAGATGTCTCAGAGTTAAGGAAGGACCTGAAGATTGTCAATAATGATTTAAGTACCGTACTGATGGTAGCAGGTCATCTCAAAATCCTGAAGGATATGATGTTAAAGATAGATAGTTTCATTCCAACTGTTTGAGAGAGTGTAGATGGAGAGAAAGATAGCTATTTACTACCCCGAAAGAATGTTAGTTTGACTGTTCGGTCAATGTAGGACTGGACAATACTTATTCAGCAATCGACAACAACAAATCCTGTCGATATTGCTACGTTCAGTGGTGGCGGGGTGGCCGGCTGTATACAAGCAGATCCCCTTTAACAATTTCAAAAGTAGCTTTTTTAACTATTAGAGCTTTTTTCTGTCTACTTTCAATGCTCACAAAGTCATATATGCTAAATAGGACTCCATTTCACCATGATAAAACTGAATGTGAGCTCAAAAATAGAAATAATGACAGATAAATTGTAAAATGAATATTGAGGTAGAATAGATTGTTTCGATCAAACTAAGTGCATTCAGGGTTTTTTTAATGATTAGTTCATATGTAGGTGAGATATTAAAAATTATTCTTATGTAATCAATATATGATTCGTGTCTAAATATTTTCTTAGAAAATACGATTTTACAAGGAAAAAAAAACTATCAAGTGAAGCTTGGTCTTCCAGATATTATTTATACAAATGAATATGTCTTAGTTTCTTTTATGTATATGAATATGCTACGTACAGTGGTGGGGGGGGGGGGTTGGCTGTATGCAAGAAGAAGGGTGCAGGTCATGTAACCACCGCTTCAGAGGTACTGGCATTGCTTAATTTAAGCAAAAACTATCAATAGTATCAATTTACGGTTCCTTATCTTTGGCAAGGCATTATCGAGACGTTTCAGATAAATGCAATCGCATTGCCTAACTTCAAGAATGGAAACATGTGCCAACTGATCAGTCATTTGGTCTGTGATGCCACCATTCCAATCGAGCAAGACTTTCCTCCTGAGTAGCCCGAAAAACAAGCAGTCTGTCCTTTTTCCGAGCCTTCACTTTCACCTTCCTTGTCCGATGCCGCATGTCTGGCGGCGGTTGTCCTAATTCGAGTCGTAATAAAACAGCCCTTTTTATTTCGCGTAGGTACATCCCAGAAATAGCTTCCTCTGCCCCAGGGCTGCACACTGTTCCCTGACCTTTTCCTCAATGCGCGCCTTTGTTTACTGATCCGTCAGCGAAAACAGGTGGTTCCTCAAGGGGCTCATCTCTTTCAAGAAGATGCGGTTTTGCTGGTTGGAATTAGAAGGTACTGAATAAACATATTGTGAATGGACAAAGCACAAATGCAAAATTCGTTCCAAATATCCGCTGTGCTATACCTACCACCTACGCTTCGGCTATGAGTTAAGATTTATTTTTGGGATTTTGGTGGAGAATATTCATATAACCACATCGAGATTTTCAGGTTAAGATCATAAATATTAAGGGCAAAGCGTACCCTACAGCCTAAAATTGTATACAGTGGTATCTCAAATTACTAAAACCATATCGGATATCTTTAGAATACCAATAGGCAAAGGAAGTATAAAAGTTTGAAAAACATTACACCTTATTTGAACAAGATGGTATTTGATATTTTTACGATGTTATTCACTATTCTAAATGCCTAACAATATCTTGTAGATAAAGTAACAGTATTTTTGGATGAGGCGGCTAAAGACTAACATCTTGTGTTTTCAGAAAATAGGTTATGCAACGTATAGTATTTTTTTTTAGATAAAGATGTTAATATCAGCCTAACACTGTATTAGCACAAGATGTTGTACGATATCTGTATGATGTTGTTTGGTCTTCACATATAATATCGTGAAATTGTGGCATTTTGCGCTAATAGGACCGTAGTTTAGGTGTTATTCCCAGACATATTAATAAAATTCATCAGACAGAGAATATCTTTAGAATATCAACAAGCAGACGAAGAAAAAAAAATGTGTGCTCAAGATGAGATACGATATCTTCACGATATTATTCAATATTCTGAATGCCGAATAGTATCTTCAAGAATATTAACAATATTGTTAAAGTAAGCAACATACAACATTCTTCTTTTGATTTTAATATCAGACTAATACTCTATAAACAAGATATTTTAAGATATCTATTTGATATTCTATTTGCTCATATAATATCAAGAAAGTGTGGCAGCGACCTCACATCTTCTTCTAATAGAGATATCATAGGTATTATGAGGTAATATATATAATATGAGTGAAGCTTATTTCCAGTCATATTAGTTGAATTTATCAGACATCGGATATCTTTACAATATTAATAAGAAGATGAAGTATAAAAAATTTACAAAAATCACACTTTATTAGCGTCAGAAGATATTTGATATTTTCATGATATTAGTTGATATTCTGAAAGTCGAACAACATCTTGTATAGTAAGTAACAATATTTTTGGGCTTTTTGTGCAAAAAGGATATGCAACTTATGGTATTTCTCTTTTGATAAAAGTTTTAATATCAGCCTAGCATCCTAATAGCACGAAATATTGCATAGTTTTCGATTTGCACGTATAATACCGTAAAAATGTGTTAGTGACCTAAAGTATTTTGCCCTAATTAAAGTAGTAATTTGGGTGTTATCTCCAATCCTCTTAAATAAATTCATTAGACATTCCTTATGATTATCTCTCTACAGCACTGGTTTATTCCTAAGAATACTGCAGTCATTAATGGCTCAATGCTGTAGAGAGGAAAATATGTCTGTAATCTTCCAGAATTTCTTGTAACATTTTGTTACTTTAAGTCATGTTATCAATCCCTGAATGATTAATAAGGTTTTTCTTTTAATTCTCCTCTTTATATGTATCTTATCTTATCTGATATTATTCATCTTGTTTTTATCTTTTATCATCTCATCTGATTAATATAGTATTTAGAGTGAATAATTTTAGTTATTTTCAGTATACTATTATTTCCTCATTGTCCACATTGAGGAAATAATAGCATATTGAATTTTTCAGTACTCAACTCTTATAGTACTCGAATAGTATTCAGCTCTAATATAGTACTATAAAACTCTAATAGTACTCAACTCGTTTTTTTTTTTTTTGCCATTGGCCACTGAGAATTTGATTTTTGTCATTCTTTCCTACATTTTAAGTTAGTTGTCCATATTTTTACATCTCTTGTCCTTGACCAAAACTTTTACACTTGGTGTTGAAGAAATTTCGTTTCACTGATTTGCTATCAGGGTGCATAAAATCCCATAATTCCCTATTCCAATGATACTGAGTATTACTTGGGAGTATTCTTAGAACGAATTTCGTAATCTGTGGAAATTCCGTAGATGTACTCATCGCAATTAATAAAAAGAAAGTTTTTCCACACGTATGAAATAATTTCTTGTTTTCAGCTAAATAGAATTTGACCTTCAAGTTACAAACAATTTTCTGCTATATGTTCCCAACTATTGTGGGAACATCCTTCCCCACTTTTATTTTTTCACATATGTAATATACAATGATCAATATTCTAATAGAGCATCAGCATGTCGGTTTAAAAGGAATTAATCATTTTTATGATTTGAAGAAAAACTCTTCCTAGATTTAAATGTAAAAATATCTTCGTTTTTAAAAGATATACTTTTTTAAACTACCATGTGCATAGTATAACGATTATTTAAATGACTTAAAAAGACATGGGTTTCTTAAAATAACAATTGCTAATGAAAATACAACATTTTCAGGAAAGGTACATTTTTATTAATTATTATACATATTTTATTAACATTATTATACATTAAGGGTCATTATATTTTATGATTTTTATTTTTCAGATTTTAAACACTTTTAATCCAGAAAATAAACGATTTGGTATTTGAAAGTTCCATTGGAAACGATTATAAGCAATTAATTAAGCTATCTTATATTTTCGGTGAATCTTAGATAATCTAAATAAAAAGATAGAAACCAGTATTTGTTTCAATCCATGTTAAATTTTAAAAAATATATACAAAAGTTAAAAAAACACATCGTGGATAAAAAAAATAAAGAGAAAAAAAACATTAAAACAATAGAAAATTAAAAGAATCAGAATGATATGAAGATCAGATTGAACTTGATAGCAATTCAAATACGACGAAGTTTTTGAAATAAACAATGCTTGCTTCTGACTCCAACTCAAAATCATTTTCAAATGCTTAAAATTTACTTATGAAATTTCAAAAAAATTAATGCATATAAAAGGTTTTTAGTCTTTAAATATGTTGAACCCAATTATTCGTGACAATTTTATTCCTGATTAAATGCCACAATCAAAGGGAACAATAGTCAAAATATGAAATACGGCTAGTTGAAGTAATTAGGAACAAATTAGGGGGAAAATAATGGAAGTTGTCATTTTTTCGATTTAAAATATTATTATGAGAAAGGAAATCAGTCTATAAAACATGTTAAGTACATAATCTAGAGGGTTCATGAAACCATAAATTTATATCCAAGTTAATTTATTAATTGATCAGTTGTAGTACTTTTACCCCGATTTGTTTTCAATTAACCCAGAGACTACGGTGTGTTTGGCAGCATGAAATTTGGTGTCAGATCACAGTAAATAATGAATTAATTTGAAGAGATTAACTTTGTAATGATAATAAACTACTACTTAACTCATTGACTCCCAACTACGAGATAATGCATAGATTGCGTTCTTTTCTTGGACCAAACCATCTATGTTATTAGATGACGCATTCTTTACTACAATTAAAAGATAGCAAAGAAGGGGTCATCTAATTAGAAAGATGGTCCTGATACCAGGCGTTGGTAGTGGTAGTGTGCGTGTTAATGCTACATAATTTATCTCCCTACTCCTCCCTAATTACCCCCCCAAAATTTTTTTCTTATCAAAAGATATTCGGTTCCCTGAAATATCGCTTATAAGCTGTCCTAATTATTTGCTACCTTCACTTTTGATTATTTTATGAGTATTCTATCGCCAATTTTGCAAAGAAACATTTTACACCTTCACATTTAAGTAATTTTAAAAATATTATATTTTTAATTTTGTTGGACTAAAATTGATATCTTCATATTTAAATAATTTAAATGTATCCTATCACTAATTTTGTCAAGAAAAATTGGATACCTTTTTTTAAGTAATTCATATTTATTATACCGCCTAATTTGTCAAGAAAGATATGACACCTTTATTTTTAAGTAATTTAAAAATATTAAATCGCCAATTTTGTTGGAAAAAATTTGACACCTTCACTTTTAAGTAATTTATAAACACACTAATGCCAATTTTTTCTACTTTTTTTTTCAAAATTTATTTGAAAAACAAAGTTATTTTTTTACAGAGAAAATCATGATATTATTTAATCCAAAATTATATTTTAATTATAAAGGATGTATTCTTCAACTTTTTCCTAAAACAATAAATGGAAATTTCCTCCAAAATACATCCATCACACTAACAATAAAAACTCCGAATTCATGCCTATGATTAACACCAATGCCCTTTATGACCTTTTCCCAAAGATCCCAAACCTCTTTTGGAGCATTTCTCAAACAATAATTTATCAATTTTTCAATCTATTCAATGGATAATGAATTCTCGACTGAAGATGCACCGTTTCCTTTCACTGAAGTGACCATTTGACCCCGGATATTTATAAACAACATCGCCATCATCGCCACCCGGCTTCTTCAGGTGAAGTTCCCACCGTTGTGGTCATTTCCATTTTTCAAATAGTAAATAGATCCATGTCTTCATATTCTCGGCGTGGAAAAAAGAATTGTCGGCGACCTTTGATGTTCGCATTTCTGTTTGCGGATATTCTATAAACAGTATCAGACATCATTTATGAATATCTTCATTTTTATGGCAAAGTAGGATTCAATCGCTTCCTGGATATTTATGTATTTCAGATGCCAATATGTTGATGAGAATATTTTAGAAAATCTATATCCTGGTGATGAGGACATTCACTTCCTGGAAACATACGGAAGCTTTTGTCTGAATCGTAAAAATGGACGTTAAAATGATGGGAATTTTAACAATTGTTTTATATTCGGAAGGTTCATTTGTATTAATATGGATGGTGATTGACATACCATGGTTTCTGTGCGAAGAAGTTAAGGAAGAAAAAGAACAGGTTTTTAATTAGGTGGATAGGCGTAATGATGTAGCAACTGTTCCCTAATTGTTAATTGCCTAATTAGATAATTACAAGGAAAAACAAAATTGTAACCCTTGCACATATTTCAAAATTAAACTTATCATTGATAAGTATAAAGAAATCTAAGTTAGAATAAAAGTTTATTATTATTATTATTATTTAAAAATCTATTGCTGTTTTTACACAGAAAAGAGGTATCAAATTTTAAAGAAAAGGAATTTTAATTCAAATACTATCTAACACTTTTTCATGCCGTCTTTGGGCGGAACAAACTTAAAATAAATTGAAGTTCATTTTAGCACATTAAAGGCAGGAGTCGTAGTGCTACGATTTGATACGCGTTAGATAGCATACTTTCGTCAAGATCTCCCGCCTTTAATATGTTAAGATTGCTATGTGGACAGCAAGACGAGAAAGCGGAGGACATTTAGTGTGCAGTACTTGTAGCAATTATTATCTATGTTATAGCGAATTGTCCAATAAAAATCTGTCTGACTGACCATCACTGTGCACGTAAACAAATATCACAACCCAAAATCATAATAAGAAAAATGTAGGAAATTCGTTTCATAGTTTTATTGCTAGAGGTTTAGATCTTTCTAAGATTTTGATTCAAATACACAAATAGGTTAAATGCATTCATGTGTATGTAAAAACGATAGTTTTAAAAGGTTACAAATTAATACTAATCAGTTTTTAAATCCGAAAATGCGGTCTGTGTTTAATCTTTATCCAGGTTCATCAAGAATAGTCAAAATTTTCAAGTTATAAGAACATTAGCTCAATAATATATGTTGTTTATGAAATTTGGACTGTAGCACTAATCAATATTATATATATATATATATAATTAAAAATATTTCCTCTCCTTTTGTCTGCTCTAATATTCGATGCATAAATCTCAACATCTCTGTTGGAAAAAACAGCTGTTATGCGTGGGTTTTTTTTTTTACGTTTTAAACATTTATTGATGTAAATAAAGCTAGACATAAATAGAAGTTCATTAATTAAAAAACTTGACGTTTTATTTGCATTATTTGATGCTGGATTGTAAAAAATGCGAATGAGCTGATAATTGCAATTTATATTATTTTAAATTCATGTCGATTTTTCTAAAACATAATGAGAAAAATGTAGGAAATTTATCACATAGTTTTATGACCAGAATTCTATTCCTGGAATTATTTGGAGTTATTTCTAGTATTCTATTAGCACTTTATTTTAAATTTTTGAGCATATGTTTACTGTTAATTAATCAATTTTGTTTCGAAACATTATCAATTATAAGTTTGGAATTTAAATATTAGCGAATTCTTTTAATTCGAAGTCTTTATTATTAACTTTTAATATTACTATTTAGTTACATATGGACTGCTATACAAATCATATTTTTTATTTAATCTAATAAAACCCTACAAATTACAACTGTTTTGACTATTTGCGTATGCGCTTGATTTTCAATAGTAATTTTAGTTAATTAATCTGTAACAATTAAATTTGATATATTGTTTACAATATTACAGTCCGTCTAGATAAGCATATATTTCATTTGTGATAACAGCATTTGGGATACAAATTTGTTTCAACATTAGATAGAGATCTACATTTTTTATGCTAAATCTGTGAACCACGTTTTCAATTTTATACGTTTTAATGCAATTCTGCTTATTTGTATTCGGAGAACGAGGCAAACAATTTTCTTCTGAATTGATTTTGTTCAAAATTTATTAGAAATACACAATTTTTTTTACAGTCCACAATTCGTTCGTTTAGCTTAAAGAGTTTTTGAATTATCATATTTACTGACTGACAGACATAATTTCACAAATGAAATTTTCGGATTCTGAGTGGTCTGAAATGTGAGGATTAGTAAAAATTTCGAGATGGTATTTTCGACAATAACAATACCTTCTTATATATTTCGTATACAAGAATATAAAAATAAAGAAGCGAAATTCAAAGTAGATTTTATTTAAAAACTGTAAGTAAGTCAGTTAGATTTTATTGTTTATAAAATTGAATTCATGATTGAAAATTGAATCTTTAGTTTTATATAGATATTTGAACGTTAAGAATAACCGTTTTTTCCAAAGAAGACAGTAATTACGAATTGGGAGCAGATAATCAGAAGAATGCCTGATTATGAATATATTGTAAAATATGGATAAAATAGATTAAACAGCATCAGATAACTCAGATGCATGTTTTGTTTAAATTATTTATTCGATTTTCAGCTTTAATATTTTTCTGTGGCATCACCGGAAAATTGTTACCGCTCTTAAACAATAATAAAAATTTATACATTATCTTAAAATTGAAAAAATATTTCCGAATTTGTTGGTGTCTTTGTAGAGCTAATTTTCCAATTATTTAAACACATATTTAAAAAAAATTATGCAGAAAAGTGCAGTTTATATACCTTTCAAATTACATATAATCGAATTTTAATCAAAGATCATTATAACTATAAATTTAATATTCATTATATAATTCTATTTAAAAGTAATAGTTTTCAATTTTTTTAGATAATATCAATACATTATTACTTAAGATTAAAATAAGCAATTTAAATTTCAGAATTAAAGAGGATTATCTATTAAATAAGATTTTTATCCATGCATGCAGGCTTTAATTAAAAAAATTAATAACTATTAGACATGTTGATTATATGAAGATATCCTAAAGCTAATTGATTTAAGCTACTTTCTCTTTTTCATATCATACGATTTAAAAAAAAAACACCTTTTGTGTGAATTTTTTTGACGAATCTGTTAACAATTGTGAAGATTTCATTTTAAATTCCAGATTCAGTTCAGTTTGTTTGTTTTCAGTTTCAATTTGTTTGTTCAGTTTTTGTTTTTAATTTTGCATAATGTTTCATTTCGATAAACCTTCAAATCTGAACAAATTTAAGAAGTAAACGAAGTTATATGATGCCATAAATTTTCCATTTCTCATCTCAAAGTCGTTTGCAATCATTAATTATTAAGAGAATTAAGCAGTGAATGTTTTTTCATGCGCGAAGTTTTTATTAATGAAAATCTATCTTTCTTATCTAAAGCTTAAATTAGTATCAGATAATTTATCTTCTCTTAATTCATTAATTTTGATTAATTACGAAGTCATGGTATCGGTATCATGTTTCTTAGACATCGAAAATGACCTTTAAACGCGTAAATTATTTTTATCTATACGACCCCCGGGTTTAAAGAGAATTAGTAGGTGGTTTTCAAATTATGCCAAGATCGCCAAGGTAAAGGGTTTACATGACGATTTTCAGATTATATCAGCATTGTAACCTTCATTAACTTAAAATGTCAAAATGAATAGCGGGATACATTCTTGGCGATTTATCATGAGGCTATAAAAATAAACAAGCATGATTATGAATATTTATTATGTTACAAGCTCTTCAAATCATTTATTCTCAGATAAATAAATTTTATTTAGATACAAAAAAGGGTGATAAACTTTTTGTGGCATTAACTTTTCACAAACATGAAAATAATTTCAACTAGACTAATAGCAGGTTTATAGACTCGTCCTAATATCAATAAAATTCCTTATGGTTATTAATATATGTATGTACTACATATTTATTTAAATAATCGAATTGAATTCAATCAAATTATGTGCGTTCATTATTTAGCATCATATTGCCAACTTTTTAAAATGAAAAAGTTAAATAAAATGAAATTAATTAGAAATTAAAGAAATGTTCACCTTCTTTTACAAAATGACTTCAGAGGAAATAAATGCGGAATAAATACTTTTAAATTGCCTACAAATTCAAAATTTGTTCTCATAAAAATATTAATTTTATTTCTAAATAATTGCCACGATAACGATATAAATTTTTTATATTTTCTTTTAATGATAGAAATTTAATTTCTATATAATATTTTTTTTCAACTTTTGCTAATAAAAAATTAAATGCGTTTATATTAATGTTAACATTTAACCACTTTAATACTAAAATTTCTATTTTACTTTAATATATATCCTTTTACCAGGTTTTCAAAGTAGGGACTTAACAATGTCTAAAAACAGGCATTAGTCGATTGCTAAATCGATGCAATAAAGTCAAGCTTTTGCGAAATTAAGTATTTTAGACAACAAAAACGTATCGTATTAATAATATTAAAATAAAAATGAAAAATATATTTTCAGGTTATGAGAAGTTGTATATTTTTCCTTTATTTATGGAAATTTCGGAGGAAATTACGGCGAAAAAAAAGTTAAAAGTTACAAATTTCAACTTTTCAAAGTAGTCGAATTCCTTTTCTAGCAACTTTTTTTTCTATTGCTATTCTTTCTTCAGAAAATATAACGCAGATGAATTTATATGTACTCCTTTTCTTGCCAATGAGAAGAATTTGAACAACTCTAATCCTATTTATAAAAAGTTCTCTATTATTTCAATATACATGTCTTGGAAATTATGTTTAATTTAATTACATTAACACTCAGTTTTAAAACAACACCGGGTCTATTTTGAGGCTGACCTTGTAATTTTGAACCTCTGTCAGATGACGTGGGGGACACATGAGCTAGTAATTCCCTTTCCAAGCTTCCACACCACACCAGCAGGAGGACGTTTGCCCTGACGGATTTAAATTCCACCAGAACCAAGCACAGGATAATTTTTCGATGGAATTGGATCTCAACCTAGAAACCTACGGAAGCCGAGACCTTACCACCTGGCCACCCAGTCCTCAAGCATACAATAGTTCTTTTATGGAATCGGTCTCAAGCCGGAAACCTCCGAAACCGAGACCTCACCACCTGGCCACCACGGCACCAAGCACACAATAGTTCTTCGATGAACTTGGATCTCAAACCAGAAACCTCCGGAAACCGAGACCTTACCACCCAGCCACCACAGTCCTAAGCACACGATAATCTTTGATGGAATTGGGTCTCAGACCGAAAACCTCCGAAAGCCTAGACCTTACCACCAGGCCACCACATCCTCTTGGAAAAGAAGACGTAATTTTAATATTTTATACAAAAGTAGGTTTTATTTTAAACATACGATGCATGAGAATATTTTATTCTCCAGTTGTATCAAGTAGTCTATACTTTTAATAAAACTCAATGTGTGTGTGTGTGTGTATGTGTATTGGTGCTCTACAGGCCAGACCGTTGGACCTACAGCTACCAAATTTGGTACATGTATACCTTGGAAGTCGAAAATGTGCACCTCGGAGCCCTTTTATCGAATTTTTAATTAGAATTTGAATTAATTAAAAATGAAGCGAAATTTTGTCGTTTTTCCGCTATAACGCGTAAAAAATATTATCGCATAAGATGATTTTTACATCAAAATAAAGATTAAAAAATTAGCTTTCTAGTATTCCATAAAACTGAATTTATATATTCTTCTCTAATCAATCTTATAAACTTTCGCTTTCACGGAAGCGTCTTACGCGAATCTAAAATTAACCCCAAGTGAAAGTCAGACGCAACGATACCACATCTCCAATCATCCCACTAATGATTCACAACGGCCTTTAAACCAGCAGACCATAGAACATAAAACAAATCCTATTACTACGAACGATCCCAAGATATCCATTCTCCATTGTCCCAATTCATTTCGCATTCAGAGATTTATAAGAGGATGGCGAATGGAAAGCTGAAGTCATTTCACTTACACTGCGGGCCAAAAGGGGCACGATGCCGAAAATAGATCTGCTGTCGCTCGTAGCTTCGCCCACTAAACTCATATGAATGGTCAGCATACTAAGAGAAGCCACAGGTGTAATGACCGCTTGTGGTATGTGGGTCTTCAGTGTTTATTCGTGGTACGCGTCAATGAGCTAGGCTTGCGCAATTGTAAATAGTGGGTTTTCTTTTTATTAATCTTTTAGTTTCACTTCTTTCTGTTTTTGTGTTTTTGCATAATTTGGTAGGTCTTTAACAATGGTGTTTTCGGGTTTGTTATGAAAAATTTTGATGTGGATTTCAAATTTTTCTTTCAAAGCAAGTTGGATTCAATGTTTTGGGTATTTTTCTGATATAGATAGTGGAAATGGAGCATATCAAAATTTAAAAACAACTCGTCAATTTTTTTTTTAAAAATCAAATCGATTATTGCATTTTTTGGTAAGAATTTCTATTTTGAAATAGGAAAATGTAGAGTTATTTTATTTTTGAATTTATAAAGATAACTATAAAATTTTCTAGTTTAAATTTCGAAAAAATAAATCAGTTTCCTTCAATATGTATTTATTTTCAAAATATTTTAAGATTTCCATGAATAAAATGATTTAAAATTTTGAATTTCTATTATTAGATTTTAAAAATTTGTAATTTAAAGAAAGTAATTTCGATACAAGATTCCCATTATTAGATTAAAAAAATAAGTGATATAATTTTTTTTACAATTAAATTCCTTTCTAGGTGAACAAAGATTTTTTTATTTTTTTACTTTTATAAAGTAATTATCAAAATAAATTATTAAGTATCAAAAAATTATTGATTTTCGAGAGATTGAATTCGCATTCTTTGCCTTCATGTGAAAAATACTGAAATTCTTTACCGATCGAGCTACTGCTCAATTTTCATTACAAATTTTACTGCCGATTTCAATTTTCATTACAAACTTCTAAAACTCTGTTTAAAGTATTAAAAATGAATAAAATTTAATGAATTAAATAATATTTGAAAAAAAGGCTGTATTAACATCAAGCGTCATCCACTACAAGTTTGATAAAATGTATTTGAACTTGAGTGGATAAATAAAAAGTATTTTATTAACGATTGAAAATTTGAACAAGATATAAAATTAGGGAGAGTGTGAATTAATAGTATTAATTAAATGAAATTTTCATCAAATTTTAATTTAAAAATTAAAAATTTTTATTTTATCGGCAACTTTTAGTGGCCAGTTATTTGCTCAAGAATTTAAATATATTGATTCAATGATGTCAATCAATTTGTGAATGTGATCAAACCATATGAAAAGAGCGATTTTCAATTGACTTTGTAAGATAAACACAAAAAATTCTGATTCGATCACTACGTATTCAAACTGAAAAATCGGATGAATTTTTGATTGTGGGGGCTGTGTAAAAGTTTTATTTTTTTAGATATTTGAATAAAACAAAATATTATTGGACTCAAATGACCACTGATGACGTATCTTAACATCATAAATTATTTAAAAAATAAAAGTTTGTAAAATCGGTAATGATTGGTCCTGGAAGTACTGCTTTGATTATTATTAAGATTTTTCCCCATAAAAATTTCCTTGTTTTTTAGATTTCTCCTAAAAATGTGGGATAAGTTGTCTTTGATGACTTATATAAATTATTTTAAATAAATGAAATTTGTAAAAAAAAAAAAAAAAAAAGGAATCAGTTTTTGGAATTTTACAATGGAGGTGCTCTTTAATTTGCCATATATTGTTAATTATATAATAATGCAAATAAAATTGGAGAAATCAGGATTATATAGGCTAAAGGCTCAATGAAGCTGTACTTTGTGAAAAATCTCGAGACTTGAGGATGATGATAAGAAGAGAATTCATAAGAAAGAAAAAATGAAATTCGAAATGGCCACGTACTCTTTTTCCCCGTTGAAAATATACACTGAAATAATTTTTTCAAAATTTTTCGCAAAAAAATAGAGGTCAAATGATCTAATGACATCTAGAGGTAATGAGCTTTCATATCAATCAAATATTGGCGAAATCTGGCTTGTCTTTGAGGGTGAAGGAAAGGTCAATCTGTTTTCTTCATTATTATAAATATATAAGTATTCAAATAATGATTGAGATTTCCATGTATAGCTCAAAATAAAAATTTATTTAATTGATAAGTGGTACTTTTCCGTTTTACGAGCGCAACGAAAAAAAACCACCAAAAAGTCGCCAAACAATCGTAAGTCGGAACAAGTGAAAAATCGCCAAAAATGCAAAATCACATTAATTTTCATGTAGTTACATATGGAGGCTTTATTCGCCTTTTGTTCACATTGGCGACATTTATTTTGCCATTCGCTTCGTTTGGCAACTTGACTCAGACTGGCGACATCTTGTGCCTGTATAATGGTAAAGTAATCATTATTAATTAAATTTAAAAAACCTAAAACCCTGTCCTAAAAGTTTAGATTCAATATTTTATATAATTTTAATTTTACAATATTTATAACAAACTGTAAGATTTCCTAAAATTAGATTTCATATTTTTATACAGATATGTTTGATATAGATTTACAATTTTAGTGTGAAGATGACATTAGTAAAAAAAAAATATCATTACTCCAACTCGATACATTTTTGATTTATTACATTTTGACGTAAAACAATAGGCAGCATTTTTGATATTTTGCGATTTTTTTCAACAATCTGAAGCAAATCGAGAAATTAGAATTAATCTTTTGATTGCTTTATTTTACTATTAAATTAATTAGTAAAAAACTGTTGCTGAAACTGCAGGCGTCATCACATTGATTCATTTTAGTATCTATAGAATATTTGAGGTGTTGGTGGATTATGTGCGAATAACTTAATTTTATTCTAAATTTTTGAGAAGCGATAATTTGATGAACATATAGTGAACAGGATCAGAACGATGAAAAGGCTAGAAAAGGGCAATAGGACGTGGTTTTATATGTTTTCGTTTCACATGTAATAAAATAACATAGATTAAAGTCTAAAAATTCGATTTTCAAACTCGGAGGATCCAAAATTTTTAATTTTAATTAAAGTCTTAATTAAAGTATGAATTGTTTAAATATTACATTACCTTCAATTCCCTTACATCTTTTAATAACTGAGTACAGGAGAAAGGAAAAAGTCTTGCTTTCTACAAAAACATGAAACGTCACTGCTTTTGTGATAATATTTAGAACCCAAACTTCAGTTTTATTTTTGTGATTCAAATGATTATTTAGAATATTTATATACCAAAATTTTAATTTTGTCAGGGTAGACTATTAAAATCAATAAATCATGCCAATTAAGTTGAAATACATTGAATGACATCAAAGAACAGGATTTATACGGGGACAAAACTATTCAGTATAATTCCATTTGACATATATGAATTAAAATAATACTCGGGATCATGCTTTACGTTGGCTTCCAAGACATGTATTGATTGTTCAATGCAGCTACCACTAGAGGGCAGAGGAAAACCGTTACGGTTACATTATATAATTTGAACTTTGTGAAAGAATGACAAAGCCGATACTATCTTTGATTTTAGTTTAGTTTAGTTATATTAACGTCTCATTTTAAAGGAACCTTCGGCTAATTTGGACAGACCTCGTAATTTAGTCAGATGTTGAGCACGACGCTTGAGAATAAATGCTTTTAAACAGATCTTAGAATTTTAAAGATGGAAAGAGACAGGGAATTATTAGGACACAAATTCTCCTTTTAGCATCTGTTTTGGGATGATGTAGAATAAGTTTCGACTGTATGTTCAGGCTTAGATGCCGTCCTCACCGTCTGATTCTAGCTCAAAATTAGAAAAGTACTTATCATTTAATACACAGTTGCTGAGATCGAAGTTTTTTTTCTCTGAAATATTTCTTCTAATATTTTGTTTCCTCTAATGTGGGTGTTTTAAAATTGCATTTGCTCCAGTCTTTATCTAAACTAAACTGTACACTAGATAAGGTATCCGACTGCGTTCGAAGGAAAAATCTTGAAAAATTGGATTTTTAAAAAAAATATTTAAAACTATGTTTTTTAGATGTATCGTCAATTATAATACAAAATACTATTAAGCTTTTGAAAATATGATATATTTTGTGAAATAGGAAAATTGATAGTACATTTTAATGAAATCTAACTAAAGCGTTTAACACTCTACACTAAACTGCAATGCAACAATCCTGTTTTTTTATGTACACAAGTTATACAATATTAAGATGAATGAAATGAACCGAAAGCTTGGAAGCATTTTGAGATGAAAGAAGTGATGGGTAAAAATATACGTACATATGTATTTTTTCCATAACTTTACAACTTAATTTTTCTAAAAAACACCTATAAATGAAAAAGTATTTCACCAACAATACAACTTTTGGTTCTCTTAATTGCCTATATTATTTAAAACAAATGTTGAAATGCTTAAGTAAATACCTCAGATATTGAGATATCATGTTAACGGTGGAGAATTTTTATAAAAATTAAAGTTTTGAGAAAATTGAAGTGTAAGACAAATTTTGGCTGAACACTATGTGACTCTCGATGATAGGTCAGACCTTCCGTTTCCTAGAAAAGATAAACTGTTTTGGAAAGAGGAAAGTCTGAACTGCAAGAAATAACAATAGAAAAAATCTCCAATGTGGTCGGTACCCAGTGTTTTTAACATAGTTGGATACCTTAAACAAGTACATTTACATAAAATAAAGTTACAAGTATTTATGCACACATAGCTGTGATAACAAGTTTTTCGAAAATAATACCTTATATGCTTTTAAGATACAAGATAAAGATGCTGATGTATCTAAATGTATCTATGTATCTGCATTATTCCTAACAAAAATAAATTTACATTTCATAGATTTACTAATACACGCACATAATAACTGTGGTTAAAATTGATTACTTTTTTTGTATGATAGTATTTTAAAATATCCATTGTTCGGTATGTTAATTTAAGCCAAAGTTCATATCTATTAAAGATATAAAGGCACATAATGCATACAAATAAGTAAATATAGTTGCAATCATAGTTTTCTTTTCCGAAACTGATATTGAATAAATATTTCGTATAAGGATGCCAATAATATATATCTATTATATTTAAAATAACCTAAAATTTTTACACCTGCTATATTTCCAAAAAATAACCTTCTTAGTGAAAATATCAAAACCCTGAATGTCAAAATTAAGGTATCTGACTACGTTTGAAGGAAAAATTTTGAAAAATTGAATTTTGAAAAAAATATTTATTGTTTTTAGAAGTATTTTCAATAAAAAACACTATAAATGTAAATAGAATTATTTGAAAATATAATTTCTTTTGAGAAATGAGAAAATGTGTAAAATATTTTAATGAAATTTAACCAAAATGGTTTACACTCTGTTCAAAATTATAATGTAGTAATCCTATTTTTCTTTCTATTCAATATATAGAGTACAATGATGAAGGAAATGAGCCAAAATCTATGAAATATTTTGCGATGCAAAGAAATTATGGGTAAAAATATGCGTATATGTGCATTTTTTCTATAAATTTACAGCTTAATTTTTCTAAAAACACCTATAAATGAGAAAATATTTCACCCACATTAAAACTCTTGGTTAATTTCTTTGCCCATATCATTTGAAACACACGATGATACTTTTATGTAAATACCTCTTTTAGTTTTCTGGAAATCATGTTAATAGTAGATAATTTTTATGAAAATAAAAGTTCTGAGAAAATTGGAAATAAAGACAATTTTCAGTGAAATATATGACCCTCGATGATAGGTCAGGCCTTCTTTTTTCAGGAAAATATATACTGTTTTGGAAAGAGAAAAGTCAATGAACTATACAAAAAGTTCAATAACAATAAAAAATGAAATTAATGTTAAAGCAAGAAATAACAACAAACAATTCACCAATGTGGTCGATAACCCATGTTTTTAACGTAGTCGGATACCTTAAAACAAATACATTTACACAAAGTAAAGTTACAAGTATATATGTATACACATAACTGTGATAACAAGTTTTTCGAAAATAATACTTTATATACTTTTAAAGTTTAAGGTAAAGATGTCTTGATGTCCATATATCTAAATGTAACTATGAATCTAGTTTATCCTTTACTCAAGTAAATTTACATTTCAGAGATTTACTAGTACACAGACATTGTAACTGCGGTTAAAATTAATTACTTTTTTTCTGATGATGTTTTAAAATATTCATTGTTCGACACGTTAATCTAAGACAAAGTTCATATTTGTTAAAGGCACATAATGCATACATATAAGCATATATAGTGATCTTCTTCGAAACTAATATTGAATAAATATTTCTAATAATTATGCCAATAATATATTTATATTATATTTTAAATAACTTTAAATTTCTACGCTTGCCATGTTTCCAAAAATTAGCCCACTTAATAAAAATTTCAAAATCCTGAAAATCAAAATTAATTATCGACATCGAAAACATCATCGTTATCGGACACAAAACTGAAATACATTTTTTTCGAAAATAATACCCAAAAACCTTTGTCAATAATGATGATGAAATCATTCATCACTCATCAAAACTTCCATAGAAAAAAATACAATAAAGGAACTAGAAATAAGAATGATGAAAAAAAATAAAACCTCCTATCCGCCGGTGATACAGAGATAAAATAAGAATTAAGTGGCCAGTTGCTCAACACCTGCAATATCAAAATACACGTGTGAAAATCGAAAGTCTGTGTTAAAAGTAGGACATCCTACTTTCTCAAAACCAAAATAGAATCCTATCACGGCTTCCCAATTTTCCATTTCGAGAGCTTTAGAAATTGAGGTTGGGACCGCACTTCCTCTAATTAGCTTTTGATATTAAGGTCTTTTCGCACAAAAAACAACCCGGATTATGACTGCAGCTGAAAAGCATCAAATTTACGAATAATTGCTGGGTCAAAACAGATTTGATGCGGTAAACGCCTAACTATTGTTCTGTAATATTAATAAACGGTATTGAAATAGGAGAAGTTTTCAAACAATTAAGTAGATTAGTGACAGCTAATATGTTATGATATTCCAATTCCTTGTGCCTTAAATTGAATTTTTTTTAATTATAAAAGTATAAAAGAAACTTTTATATCATTCAGTTTTGAATGGATCTGGAATATCTTTGAAACATAATCTTATATGGCTAAATATAAACTTTAAAAAAATATTAATTGTACAAAAAATAATAAAAACGCACTTGGAAAGTGTATGCGTTATACACACTTCAATAATGCATAGATTTAAAAAAATATATTAGTTTATGAACATATTTCAGGGAATTTGATGTTAAAACAATTTTTATTTGGAGAACATTCAGGCATTACTTTGTAATATTTATAAACGATATTGAAATAGGACAAGTTTTCAAACAATTCAGTAGATTAGTGTCAGATAAAATGTTATGATATCCCAATTTCTTGAGCTATAAATTGAATTTTTTTTGTAATTATAAAAGTATAAAAACCACTTGTATATCATTTAATTTTGAATGGATCTAAAATACCTTTGTATTTATTATCAAGCATAACAGAAGCATAATCTTATATGGCTAAATATAGACTTTTTTAAAAATATATATTAATTGTACAAAAAATAATAAAAACGCTCTTGAAAAGTGTATGCATTATACACATTTCAATAATGCATACATTTAAAATATATATATTAGTTTATAGACATATTTTGCGGAATTTTATATTCAAAACAATTTTTGTTTGGAGAATATTCAGGCATTACTTTGTAATATTAATAAACGATATTGAAATAGGACAAGTTTTCAAACAATTCATTAGATTAGTGACAGCTAATATGTTATGATATTCCAATTCCTTGAGCCATAAATTGAATTTATTTTATTTTTTTAATTATGAAAGTATAAAAGTCACTTGTATATCATTCAGTTTTGAATGGATCTAAAATATCTTCATATTCATCATTAAGCATGATAGAAACATAGTCTTGTATGGCTAAATAAAGACTTTTTTTAAATATTAAATCTATCAAAAATAATATAAACGCACATGAAAAATGTATGAATTATAAAAATTTCAATAACACACATCAATACATTTTTAATGTTTTGATAATAAAAAATTATATTAGTTTATAGATATATTTTGAGGAATTTCATAGTTAAAACAATTTTTATTTTTAGAACATTCAGGCATTACTTTGTAATATTAATAAAGATATTTAAATTAGTGAAGTTTCCAAACAATTGATTGGCGATGGTTAATATGTTATGATAAATCAATTCCTTGCTGCGTAGAAAACCTTTTTCAACAGCAAAATTTTTTTCTGTAATAAGGAAGGTATAGAAGTAACTTGTATATCATTCAATTTTGATTGAACCTTGGATATTTTAATATTTATAGACAAGTATGACAGAAATACAGGCATACACGCCTAAATAAAGTTTGTGTTTTGTAATCGTAATTACATAGAAAATAGTAAAAACGCATACGAAAAAAAGAAACGAATACAATTGTAATGTTTTAATATAAGAAATGGAGTAATTATTTTATAGATATTTTTTTCGCAAAATTCAATGGTCAAAAAATTTGAAAATAAAAATTGCAAACGCTTAGAAACCTGAATTATTGCTACTGAAAAGCGGCAAATTTACAAATAATTGTTAGATCAAAACTGCTTTTATTCTTCAAACTCCAAACTATTGTTCTGTAATATGAATGAATATTTAACTTAGAGCAGTTTCCAAATCATTAAGTAGATTAATGACTGCTAATATGTTATGATATCCCAATTCCTTACGGCATAAATTGAATTGTTTTTGATTATTAGAACGGTATAAAAGATTGCTGTATATTATTCAATTTTGTCTGAGCATAAAATATTTTCATATTTATCGGCAAGCGTCTAGAGACATAATAACGCATACATAAATTCAAATTGCTTTATAGTCTTCATTATACAGAAAATAATAAAAAGACTAAATAATGTATTCATATGTAATGTTTTGATATAAGAAATATAACAATTAATTTACATCCATATTTCTCAGAATTTAATGATCAAAACAATTTTTAGTAAAAAAACCTCAGGCATTGTTTTCTAATGTTAATATCTATTAATTAGGAAACTTTCTTAACATTTAAAATGGTCAGTGACAGTTGTTAGGTTGAATAATTGGAGAGTTCCCTCTATTATGCGTTGAGTAATTTCATTGTAAACTTTCTTTGTATTAATCAAAGATAAAGTTTTCGAGGTTAAAAAAAACTTATTTTGTAAAAATATTTTTAAGTTGCTATTGAAAACTATATAATCTGAAAGGAAATAAAATACTGAATTAAATTGAAACATTTTCATATTTGCTGATATCAATTCTGCTAACATACATATACCCGGCAAAAATAAAAAATACTTTATTATCGTTTTTATAATACGTTCACATAGATTGGAAAGTGCATTACAATCGTCAAAGAAAAAAATTAAACGTAAGATTTTTCCAACTTTCCTCGTTTCAGAATTCCTGAGTATCAAAAACATTTCTTTTTTTGGCATTACATCTGTCTGTGATCATGAAGAAAAAAAATGTTTGAACTACACAGACAAAATTTGGTACTTGGACTTGGCATTTAGATTTGTTGATTTTAAATGAAATCCATTTTATGAAAGTTTATCTTCCCCCCTGAATGGAGACACTCGGCAGGCACTTCATTTTTGAGGATGAGAAGCTTTCGGCAGGGTGATTGGATCTCGCCTACCCGGTGGTGGGGGGGGGATCTAACTCCTCCCATCGATGATAGGACGTACTTCGTACGGGGAGGGTTGAACCGTGGCCGGTGATCTCCCTTAAAACATAGTCACAATTCCCGCCAGCGTAGCTGTACCGACGGTCCGGTCATTCAATGTTTATTTTCGAATGTCTTCGATGGGGACGGAGAATCAGCAATAGGGCTTCCTCCTGATTGAATACTGTGAACATTATACTTACAAGAAGTTATAATGTTCACTGTTTAAAGAGCTAAACAGATAAAATTTGGTTTATAAATTTAGCATCTAAATTGTAAATCGCCATCCAGTTTCGTATCAAATATATTCAAAGATCTGTCTTCTTTCTGTTAAGTTACATATGGAGATAAAACAGGTTTAGCATATTAAGTACAGATATTTATTAAATTTTGATAAATTGGGGTAGGGAAATAAGACCTTTATTAGAGAGTATGTGTGAAAGTTTTGAGGAGAGCAGCTGATTACCAAAGAAAGTAATAAAAGACAAATGAAAATAAAATCGAATGCGAAAGGAAATTTTATGGAATTTTTTATATAAAAATACTGCAATTACTTTAGAGAAATATTGTGAAAAATTTAATATTCAAAGCAACTTTTAATCGGGAAAATCCTCAGCATCTTTTGCAGAAAAATTTATAAATCGCTTTTTTAAGAGAATTTCTAGGTAATTAAAAATAGTTGAAATATTAAAAAAGGATAAAAATTAAATGAAATTATTCAAATAATATCTGGAGTTATTTTAATTAATACAAAAGATAATTTTGAGAATTTAATACAAATGTTTGGGTAATATTGAGAATTAAATTAACATTCTAAAACAACAACTGAAATCAAAGTAGAATCAACAAAACTTGTAGATAAAATATTAAGTCTATTTAACTATTCCAATTACCACATAGAGGTTAAAAGAAACTACAAGAAACGCATTAGTTAGTGTTAAGGGTCATGATACTATTTCTACATTTTACTTAATTTTTGCAACTACACATTTTAATTTTAACCGAACAATTCAATTAAAGGATCTTTATTAGAAATATTGAATGCTCCTTACTTTTTAACAAATATAATTATTTTATCTTCCTTTTTAAAAAATTTACAGAAATGCATTCAATATGATTTTTACGATGCATCCAAAAATTGCTTAGATGCAAATTTTTCTGCCGAAATGTATAAATTCAACATAATTTCTATCTATATCTGAGATACCTTCTCATTGTTTACTTCACAGATGAGAAAATGAAATAAGCATATAAATAACCGAAATAATATATTAGAGATGATAAGATAAGATTAAGTTAAGATTTGAAATTAAAATGGATAACAATGATCAGATGATAGTTTCTATAATATTTCAAGAGCAAAGGCTTAATGTTTGAAAATTTAAAAGATTATAGATCCATAGTAAAATTTGGTATTGTCAGGTACTAGTTAAATTTACTATAGTAAGTCAATGATTAAAATTTTTTTTAATTTAAAAAATTCCATGACGAATTTAATGTTATAAGATTTAAAAACTAAGTTTAACTCAGATTTAAAATTTTTAAAAAAATCATCCCAAAATAGTTTTGTTGTGGCTTCATTAAGAAAAAAAATCAAAGAAATCAAATTAAATACTGTATTTAAGATTTTTTCAGCACAAGATTAATCTTAAACCAAGTTGTGCCCTTCACAAGACCTTATAGGATAAAAGCAGTTTCGAATGGAACAGGAATATATGGTACAATCATTAAAAGTTTAAAATATGGATAACTGATATCCCACGATTTAAGAAAAAGTTATTTTTTGAATACTATAAAAAAACCGAGGGCTTTTAGAAGTTTAAAAATTTGGGTTTAAAGATTTCACGAGACAAATTGTGAAATGTGAATCAGAGGAATGTAAGCAAATCAAATAATCAGAAATAAAATTATCTCCATATATCCATTTTAATTAAGTTAAATTTAAAAATATAGAGAAATTTGCTACTTAATTAGATTAATTCGTTATTGAAGGTGCAAAAAAACTCATAAATGAAACCTGAAACATTTATTTGAAATTTTATTAATTAATGTAATTTAGAAGTACCATAATTACAAGCAAAATTGAATCTGTATTTAATATAAAACAGTACTGAATAAAAAATATTCCAGTATTATGCTTCTATTTAGAGATATTTTTAAATGTTTTGGTTTGTTTTGACTAGTAGAAGCTATCGCACTTCTTTATCAGGCGTCCTTGAATCATGAACTTGACATGCAAAGCAAGAACAAGAGAAATCAGACAAAAACAAATTTATAAATTATTTTACACCATCTCTATATAGCAACAATCCGGGAATGGTCTCCGTAAAACTTTCTCGTATATTTTCGTAATAAAGATAGATGTAGATTTACCTTTTTAGAAAGCAAGTTCTATTATTTTTAGCAAAGTAAATGTATTTTAAAACATTTTTTAAACATGATAAAAACATTTTTTTAAAAAAATAGTTATAGTCTTTTATAAATGTTTAAATAAGACATTTTAATTATCTACCTTAAGATATAATTCTTCTCCTTTCGCATAAAAATTATAAGCCTTGGAAAGTTGCAAACGCAGTGAGTGCCCAGATGACGCAATGATTACTTATCAACAGATGATAAGTAATATATAGTATATGTGATATAGTTTTTGTGATATATAGTATAGTTATATAACCGAGTATGTATATGTTTTTTATTTCGATTATTAACACCAAAAATTCATATTAAGATTTAATATCTTAATGACATCAAATACTCGATTTCATTCATCAAATTCATTTTTTTTTGTAGTTTATCACCACATGAGTCGCTTGCATGTACGTAAAGGTACAAGTCGACACACAACTAACACTATTTCGACACAAGTATTTGAAACAGCTTTTATTGTTAATATACCTTTCAGATCCAAAAACTCTTTACTAAATTTTGTTTTTTCTAATTTTTTGCGCCATTTTTAGTTATCGTATTCACATATAAACGGATAGATAGAAATTTTTTTTCTTAATTGATCACTGTTCTCTCAACCCTAAAAGAATGGAGTATAAAACTGCATATTAAATTTTATCCCCCTGAATTATCATATTATCAGTCACGATTTTCGTTTTTATCACACAGATACAAAATATAACCAGACAGGCATATCGGGTTATCAGAGAAATATATATTTTCGAATCCAGAGAGATTTGGAACATAGAAATTCATAAAAATTTGAGGTCGTATTTTTCGAAAATCACTGTATTTTCTCTTCCTATGCGAGGACATAAGAAAGTAAATGTATGAAGCTATGACAGGATTTTAAGATTTTTGCTGTTACGCACAGTCCCACCATTTTTCAATTATATTTCTTAACTGATCACCTCATTACGCCCGATCTATCAAAACGAAATGGAGTTTATACAAACATGGACAGAGAAACTATAAAAAGTCTGCATATGGAATTTTATCGCTCTGACTCAAAGCGCTATTGAATTTATATTATCAGAGACATAATTTTAGTATTATCATACAGACATCTCACTATATCAAAACAGACGTAACGTGTTATTAGAGAGAAGTATATTTTTCTAATCTAGGAAAATCTGAGACGTTGAGATTAATCAGAAATTCGAAGTCACATTTTTCGACAATTACTATATTTTCACTTCTCATGCTAGAGATACCTTTGAAGGAACTGGTACAACCTTTGATATGAGTATGAATTTCAGATGATAAAAGGGTATATTAAATTTTTTCCTAGCTCTTCATGATTTTTTCAAAAAAATATCTTAATCACATGCAGACGGATGGCCATACAAGCGTACTTGCAATGAAAGCATTTATCTTAAAATATGATAAATATCAACAAATTTGGTGAACAAACTGAATCTCAAAGTTTAGCTGTCTGGCTCAAAGAAGTACTTTTCGTTAGACATGTGTCAGATCCATGCAGAAGATATTTTCATCTGAACCTTTTGATTCAGTCTTTGTGTTGTTTTTCCACTTCTAACCCATAATCTCAAGAAACAGCCCATAGACAGAATTCATATCCGACCTTTCAAAGTTAGGTTCTTTGTTTTTAGTAGTGTTTACTATGCAAATTTAGTGAACTCGACTCGTATAAAGACTATATGGTTGACCTGCTGTAAAGTAAATTTAAGATGATTTGTCAAGTTTTTATATTAAAACATTGGGATTCGAATTTGTTTTAAAGGTTGTTCTCCAAAGTTTGGTGAAGTTAACTGTAAAATTCAATCTTTTTTTTATCTCCAAGAACGAACTAATGAACTTTTACTTCAACAAATAAATTTTTTATGGGTACTGCTCTTCTGAATGTGCTTCCTCGACAATAAATTCTTCTGCCAAACTTTGCTAACTTTCGGATCAGTGTAACTTGAACGGTAGCACTTTTGAATTTGTATGTTGTCTGAGGGATATTTTTTGTGTTATCAAACAGACATATATTATCAGACTGACAGATCGTGTTATCAAACAGACATATCATAATATCAGACAGACAGATCGTGTTATCAGATATATATATCGAATCATAGATCTGAATGTAGTGAGGTCTGAAATGTGGATATTTATCAAAACTTCGAGGTCGAATTTTTTTACAATCATAGTATTTTGATTTAGCATACGAGAAAATAAAACAAAGTTAATGTGTAGATACCATGATAAAGTTTTAAGATTCTTTTTCTTGCAAACAAAACCACCTTCTTCAATTGCAATTTGATTTCTTAACTGATCAATCCATCAGACCCGTTCTACCCAAAACGAAATGGAGTATATATATATAATGACTTCCCAAAACGGATGCGAATCGTACATGTCGTGACAAACAGGAGAGAAAGCGTTTCGATTTCCCCCGGCTTCGCTGCAAGCTGCGATGATTACATCAAGCAGTTGATCCCACAATCAGGTCACAAATGAGGATAAGAACAAATGTTGAAAATGCCTACGAGGAGTCAATTGCGAGATTGTGGGTTTTTTTCAAGAACTTATCGCTTAGCCACTGGCTACTGCTTCTACTATTCAAACCTTTTTTTTTTACTTCATTTCTCACGTTGCGGCTTCTTTTTTTGTATTGATTAAGATAAAAATCTGTGTCACTAGGCAGGAAAAAAGTATGGAATGCAATTAATTTTGTTGTCCAAGCATCATCCATCTCTAATTACTATTTTTGGACGTTTCTCACACATTTGGCCTGTGTAATGACCTTAAAGAGCTGCTGTCTCTCCGTAAATATTTTAATTAACGGGTTGTAAAGTGATTTGTATGGCAATTAATTAATAGCTGTTTGGGACATTTTATATTGATTATAGTATTCAAATAAACGGATTATGTAATTAAGTATTGTAACCGAATGGATACGCTCGAAAATACTGTGCATATGAGTTCAATGTATTTTAATATAAATAATCCTCATTGTGGTTATATGTATGTAAACATGTTCCATTTTTTCAAAGTAAATAAATTGAAGGAGCCAAATTTTGCAAGCTTATTAGTTAAAACAATAAATACATACTGTCAATTTTCGAAGTATGAAATTTTTTTCAATATGCTCAATTAATTAAAAATTAAAAGCATTTTTCAGTCTTCCTGAGGTAACAGCAAAAAAATATTCCAAAATTTTTAAAATTTTATTTTAAAGCTTAAAACTTTTGGCGTATTTCAGTTACATCAACTTCATTCCCATATAAAGTTTGTGTGTTTTTTAAAAAATTAATTTTTCAAAATTTCATATCATTGGATATATAAAAATATTTTACACAATAAAGAAAATTATATACATATTCCATTGCTAGATAGCAATAAGGCTTTGAACAGTTATATATCTATATTTCAGCATTTCTTTTTTTTTTAATATTCCAGACAAAAAATAATTTTAAAAGTCGATTCTTTGTTGCTTATTTGGTTGAATCTTAAGTTGGATTTGAAGTAAGCCACATATAAATTCTTGTGGATTCATACATGTGTAGAAGGAAGATTGCGGATGCGTTGAAAAAGATGACAATATCAAGTACTTGTCACTATAGGACAGTTACTTGCTACAGTAAAATTTCTGAGCATGCGTAGTCCTACAGAATGCAAACCCTACTTAAGTATCTGAGTATTCTTATTCAGATTCAGTGAATAAAATCTTTTTGTGTTAATACCGTGTTGAAGAAAAAGTATTTATACAATATTTGTAGCAGCAACTTTTTGCTATTATTGAGGAATAAGAAGGCAAATAGTTGTCAGAACTGATTAAAGAGATTTTGAAAGAACATTAAAATGAAAGTTAAAAAATAAATTATTGACAATTTTAATGAGGAAGAATAATTTATACAATTTATGTGTATGGAGAGAATCGGTGATTGAATCACCCTATTTTCTAATTTTAATTGAAATACTCATTTCAAATTAAAAAGTTTGGAGGATTATTTTGAATTTTGTATGTAGTATTTTAAATTGAAACAGTTTTTATATTAAAAACTTTCAAGCATGAAAGTTTTTATAACATGAATAAAACTGATACATCAACTGGTGGCATTACATAATTTGAGAAATTCTATATTTAATGTTTCATTTTAGTAAAACTGATTTAATTTTCAGCTTGTTTATCAATTAGCGATATTACATAATTGAATAAGTTCTAAATGAAATAAAATTTTCTAACTCAGTTATGATAGAAAATTAGACTGATTTGTAATTTTGCAGTTTTGTGTGACATTTTTGTTTCAATAAAAGTTAATATTTCGTAACTAATGTATGCCAATGCATTGTAAGTCTTCTTTGGCATGGCAAGATTATTAGAGAGGGTTCTGATGATGATTATGTTTCAAAAGTGATGTTACACCAGTAAAAATTCATAATTAAAATAAAAATAAAAGAATTTAAATAGCTATCAAATAACTAGCTATTCAAAAAAAATTTCATAAGCTTCTGTACTAGAAATTAAAAGCATTCAAAAGAAGAAGAAAAAAAAATAGCTAAAAAGTAGGCACAAAAGAAAACGTGAAAAGGTCTAAAGGGCTCAAGCAGAAGAGCCAGCATAATATTCCCAACAGTTTCATTAAAATATAATTTGTAAATAATAAAATTTATTGGAAATAGGCAGTTTGAAGTTAGAAATCAGAAAGAAAACTGGGGAAAAAAAACAAAGAGAAAAATATATATCAACAGATAAAAAAATAAAAAAGTAAATAAATGAAAAAAATTTAAAAAAAAACAATGAGAAAAATATAAATAAACAATCAAAAAGTAAATAAACGAAGGAAAAAAAATTTAATTCAAAGAAAAATGTAAATAAAAGAGGGATAAATAGCCAATTTGTTGCCTTAAATTTTGAAGCTCCAAAAACTTCAAGCGAAAACAATATCATGTTATCAGAAGTAAATAAACAAATGGCAAAAAGTAAACAAACAGAAACATCGATATATACAATGGCTCAGGCTAAGATAGAGTCCATTATCAGAAAAAAAAAGGCCACATAGAGTTCTTTTCGCATTTTTCCCCTTCTACTCACTGGGTACTGTCCACCTTTAACAATACTTGACAAACTAGGATTAAATTATTTTTCAATTCAGAATTTAATAGAGAGTAGGCGAGAAAGTTTGTAGAGATTTCTTCCTATGGTTGCTAGTGAGTCACCCGTGGGTGCATTGAAGTAGTATTATGCAAAGAAAACACCATCGATATAAATATGATTAAAATATAAAATAAAAACATATTTCGAAGCTTGTTATGATTACTCAAAGAGTTGAACCTTATGCTCACATTTTTACTCGTGAATCTCCTGTCGAGTCTTGGAGTAACTATTTAGCAAATGGAACGTCACATGGTAGAAATAAGAATAAGTCAGGATGTGAAACATATTTTAAGTCTTTTTATAGTTATTCAATGTGTAGAAAGAAATATTCAAATATTTTCTAGGGTGCATTATGTTTTTAGTCTCTTTTTATATTTCTTGTACAAATAAAGTAACATATCGATTCGCTCATTTGAGCAGAGTATCACAGAGTTCTTATCACTCAAAGCTTTTTACAAGTGAATATGGAATAGATTACATAGTAATTAGTTATGTTTGGAAAAATAAGATTTACTTGGTAGGCAACTAATCTATATAAATAAAAAGGAATGTTTATCTGTATGTCCCTTATGCGCTGCCGCCGTGCCGCTTATCCGATTCCATCAAGTTCTTTGCTAAATGCTTAGAACTTATTTGTATCTGCTGAAGACATAAAAACAAATATATATATATTGCCTACCCTAAAGCTCTTGAAACCTAAAGAAAAAAAAGAATAAATATTGTCTACATTTCTTCTTCATATATTATTCAATTTCAATGACTGTATTCATTTCCGATACGAAAATAAATACTATCATTTCATTGAATCCTAATTAAACATGACAATTATTTCAAATTTCAAAAAATATTTCCAAAATTACTTCTTCTGCTGCAGAAACTCACCAGGTACCAGCTAGTTACTAATAAATCGGAATGAAAAAAATGAAGGAAAGAAAGAAGACACATTTTACATGAATATTATTCATCAAATTCTGTCCAAAATCAAATTGGTGTGGTAGAGCTCTGTTGATGGTTTAGACAAAGAAAGAGATGACCAGATCACTCAACATTTTTTGGCAATGAAGGGTCATAGTTTTTTATTTCTTTAATTGCAATGTTTTCGCCCGTGTCGATTTTTTTATAGT
>JAPMOQ010001131.1:2562262-2583777 GCA_026543055.1 Argiope trifasciata | reverse complement strand
AAAAATAAGCAAACAGTCCGCCCATTCCATTGGACATATAAAAATAAAGAAAGAGTTTGCCGATTAAAATGGACATATAAAAATAATGAAAGTCTGCGTATCCCATAATTATATAAAAATAATGAAAAAGACTGCCCATCCCAGTGGACATATATAAACAAAGAAAAAGTCTGCCCATCCCATAGGACATATAAGAATAAGGAAAGAGGTCTCCGATCCCATTGGGCATATAAAATTAAGGAGAAAGTCTGTTCATTCCAACGAAGATGTAAAAGTAAAGAAAGAGTTTGCCCATTCCATCGGGCATATAAAAATAATGAGAGCCTTCTTAGTCCATGATCTATATAAAAATAATAATAGCGACATCCCATCCCAGAGGACATGTAAAAATAAAGAAAGTGTCTGTGTATCCCATGGGCTATATAAAAATAATGAAAGAGTCTGCTCATAAAAATAAAGTCTCTTCAAAAACAAATAGCCGACAGATAGATTTTTCTGATATTGGACTTAGGCAGGTTTAAAACTATAGATATTAGTCAAATTCCTAAAGGAAAGTCTTTTTTTTAACACAATATTTTCTCTTTGTATATTTCATACATGAGAAAATATGAGATTTTAATTCAAGGAAGTAATCGGACATCATTCGTAATATATATAATTTTTATTGCCCATAAACAACAACGTTGAAAATCCTTCAACCAATTCATAAAAATAATGCGAAATGACATTATTTTTATAACTCTGAAAAACAATACAATGGCGAATCATTTTTCTCACTTATCTTTTGCACTGGCGTGAAACACATATTGAATGGAATTGTTTCTAAAGAAAGACTATTTTATTTAAAGCGCTTTGAAAATCGCATTGTGTTTTGTGTTTTTCTTCCTGGCGAGGTGACAAAACACCACTATTTCGATCTCAATGGAGTGTTGACAAACAAATTTCCCTTCACAAATACTCCAGTCGATGATCGCTTCCTTATTTATAATTTTTTTTTCCTTAGCAACTTTTCTTTCTATGACCGTTGCATCTGAAGCGTGTCATCAATACAAGAAATGACCCTGGCGTGACGATAAGCGAATTGATTTAAAGAAACTTTTTTTTGGTTCAGATGACTGAGAATTTTTCTTCATGCTTCTTAATAATAATTTTTAAGTTGAACAAAGTATATACTTTTTTTGTAACAGTAAGTATTTTATTTTCTGATTGCTATACTAAATCATGGACTAATCAATTTTTTTAGAGTAGAATTGAACATGAAATAGATAGAATTATGAAAAAAAATCATTGGAAATTCCATTTATATTAAATATGAAAACAGAAATTTTTAAGGAAAGTGTAATTCCTTATGCACCCAAACATAGAACCCGAGTTCTTGATGAATAAATCATATCCAAGAAGAATTATTCATTTAATGAATTTTCCTTAAAGCACTTTTTTTATATCGTACCTCTTTTTCTTTGAATTCGGTAATTACAAAGAGTTTGACAAAATTTTAGTTGAAACTTTTAACAACCATTAACAACCGAGCAATTGATCATCAAAGACAGCTAGTCCTTCTTAACCGCTTAATGGTTTTGCCTGAGAGCCGGTTTATGGAGTTATGGAAGTTGCATCGGTTTATGGAATTTCGATAGTTGTAAACAAAAAATAAACCATTCATAACGATAATAATTCAATATTGAAATTACTTCCAATGCGTAAATGAGTCGAGTATTCAATGGATTCGCATTTGAATCAGAATAAAAAAATAATCCCAAAATAAGAGGTGTAAAATAAGTAGTTAAGGTGAACAGTTGCAGTTAGCTTATAAGTATAATCGCTGTTATTTAATTTTTTTTTTTTTGTAGTTCTAATGGCTTGAGCTGTTCAATATAATATCAAAAATATATCGTGCAATCGAATGATCACAAAATCGATCTCAGATGTCCCAGTTTCGATTAACACATGTATTTTTTACAATTTAATGCATGTTTCACTTTTTTTACCGTAATTCCCAACTCAAAGCCATGACAATTCCTAACTCGTATTACCATTATCAATTCCAATCATAAGCGTGCCTTTAGTAAATAAAAAAAATTAAAAATATTTCTAACTAGCCATTTAGACGATTTTTTGGTCCTCCAAAATTAATGGTTACTAAGAATTTTATCATCAAAAATTTTATTTAATTCATTGAACTTCGTTTTAGGGGATCTTTCGGCAAAAAGTTTTTAATTTCGAGTTTCGAGGCTTCGTCCCTCTATTTAATATGCTATTGTAATATTTCCCTGTCCCATTCATGTTAAGCGACATTTCGAGAAAGCTGTCCACCATGTGTTAATACCCTCCATTGTTAAAAGCTGCCAGATTTCGAGACGGAGAATCTCCTTATAGCTGAGTGGTTCGCATCTGGTCATCTACGTGGAGCTCATTTTGGGGAAGAAATCAATCGCATCTTCAAAGGTAAGCCGTGTCCAACATCTGGATGCCGAATGGTCCCTTTGTAAAAGAATATCATTGACATGTGTTCCAGAGCGGTCAATGGCTAGGACGCGTCATTGATAGACAGTTCCACGAAATGAAACACTGGCGCCATAATTGAATGAAATTTTTGCTGGACGATTGACCGATGGAAAGCTGACGTGAACGAGGAGGCAGACTTTGGACAGAGCAGGTTTTTCTTTTGAAGAAGGAGAGGGACTTTCAGATTGCGGACTGCAGAATTTTGACGCTCCACCCTGGTAGTGGTTATGGCTAACAATCTTATGTTAGTGTCTTGTGGTGTTAATTCTCCGAATCAATGGAGAACTGTTTCCATGAATTCTTTTCACGATAAACCTTCAGCCTGCGACTGTTGTGTAAACATCAAATATTTAACCTAGATTAGAACAAATTATTCAATTGTAAATAAAAGAATTGTCTGAAATTCTACTCCTTTGTTTGATAGGTGAATATCAAGTCATTACACTATGCATTTCTTTAATTTTCTATTAATTGATTTATACATCTAATTACATCAAAAGGAGAAAAAGTTTAAACTAGACAAAATTTGCAGTTTTTTACCATTGCTTTAAACTGTTTCACTAAAACTTAACTGCACAAAATTATTTATTAAAAGTGTGTTTTATGCTGGATCTTACTTGAAGATGGAAAAACAAGCCAAATCCTTCTATCTTGATCATCAGACAAATCTTTTAAAAACTACAAAGGCGTAAAGAACAGTTTCAAAGAAGGAAACCAGGAATGCGCAGGTTATTAACCAACTGATATAATTGTGAAAAAAGAACAAAGAAAATCTGACCATTTTATCATTTATTATTATTACAAATAAAATAGGTGAGAAAAAATAGGCAAGAAAGACCAGCAAATTCAGGTTTCTACCAAAGATATCTTGATTATCAAGAATGGAAAAGTCCAAAATGTAATTAGTAACAACGATGAAGACCATGTCAGTTTCATTTCAAAATCACGTATGTTGTAATAAAATATATTTGAAATGCCTTAAAAAATTAATCAACGATAAGTAAAATTAATACAATTGAACTGTTTTTTAATTTGATGATAACTTAAAAAAACCACTTTTGTGTTGCAATAAGTTAGAAGTTATGGTGAAAAAATATCGAAACTTCAAATAGTTTTTAATTAAATCAGTTTACAACTAAAATTTCAGCACCCTTCCAAAATACACAAAACTATCTTCTAAAGTGCATAGATCTCAAGTTTGGTAGTTCTAGGTCAAATGACCTGTCTGCAGAGTATTAACACACACACACACACATTCATCTTTATTGTTAGTAGAAACTGGTTGTGAAAATATCGCTTTTTTCTTTTTTCTTGAAAAATTGGGATCGGAGATCTTGCATGTAAAGTGACGATGTACCAATATTTATAAACACAACTAAATTATTTAACTGAAACGGTCAAAGCTCCTTTTAATTTGCGGATGTTTAGTGATAAGTAGATAGTTACACTCAGAAACGCATATTAGCTTTCATCGTTTAATTTTTTAGTACAGTTTAGTTATATTAAAATCCCGTTGTAAAGAAACACTGAGACTACTTTGGAATGGACCTCATTTTGAACCGCTGTCAGATGATGAGAACGACACCTGAGATTAAACCTCCCATCTCCCTACCAGCGAGAGGACTTTTACCCCGGATTTAACGAGCAACTGATCCCCTTACACGACGTATCTTCTGTGGAAGCGGGTCTCGAACCTGAAACACTACGACTCACGAGCCGAGACCTTACCATCAGGTCACAAAGGTCCCTTAAATTTCATCAGATGACTTCTAATTCTGAAATACCAATAGAAAATAGTCAATCAAAGGATCAACTAAACCTTAACTAGCAGAAAAACTAAAGTATCTACTAGGTGAGACGTTCCATTTTAAAATTTATAAACGTAACCGATAACAGATCAAAAGAAGGCTTTATACCGATTTGTTGAAACGGAAAACCTCAGTGGGTTTAACCCAAACTTGCCCTCGTTCTGTCTCGTTGAGTTGATAGAAATGGGAAGCACACCTTTTCCGGATTGTGCAATGCTCGACTAAAATTCTCGTTTTCTTTATTTCATTTTGCAATAATCTTATATAAAGGAAGAATGATGTTTATCACAAATCACATTAACTTGAAAACTACCGGAATGAAGACAGATGCTCGTTTTTATGCGTTTGCATTAAGCGGTTTTGAAGTTCTTCAAACCTGAAATCCGTTTTTATGCAAGCTGCCTGAAATTTAGAGTGTGTTAGAACTGATAATCATATAAAGAGTGAGATAAAGAAGTATTTAAGAGTAAAAAATATCATAAATTTAAGATGTATAAATAATTATTTATTATATAATTTCGCATAATTTCTTTGATAGTCTAAGTAGTATATAATTTATTAATTTTTATGTCAATAGAAGTTTTTAAAAGTTACAGCCAAATAAAGAATATTGTAAATAATAAATCGTTTACATAATATTCAAAGCATTTTTTTTTCTTTTTTCCTAACTCAATTTATAAGAAATTGTACAGTTTCAAAACTAAAATCTAAATCACGTCAAATCAAAAATTAGAATCACTACGAACAATGTTGTTGGAGATTTATCTTACTTCATAATTCTGTTTTGAGTATTTTTATATTGCCTTCATATTTTAATATTTCAGTTTTAACATACTGAAGATTAAATTTTTATTTTATTTAGTCAATAAAAATGCTTCAAATTATTTAAATAATGTCTCCTTTTAAACAAAAAAAAATCGTTTTAATATATTTTAATTGTATAAATGCCTTTCTGAATTTTCTGATTTCATTGACCATACAATGCTTAACATTACATTTTTTTAAAGACTTTATTCGTGCAAATATAAAAAAATAGCGCTTTGGTAATCTAACATAAAATTTTGTTTAAAATAAATAATCACACTAAATATCCTTTACAAAAAGAATTTAAAAAATCTTTATGTTTAAGCAAACAATATAAATTATTTTCAAAAATCTTTAAACAGTCAACAGACTTGACTTCTTTGGAAAATGTGAATCTAAATTATCATAAACGTATATATATTCTATAAATATAACGACTAAACAATTATTATATAAATATAATTGTCGTTGAATAAACTAATCATAAAATAAAATGTTGCAATAGTTCCATAACGAGTTTATTGTCAAAAACAGTTAATTGTTTAATTCAATAAAACGTTTAAGCGATAAAAAACCCCAAAATGCTTTTTTAACCTAGTTACATTGTCAATGAAACTTTATTCTGCCCCAAGAAATTATTTTATTGTAATGTATTGGAGTTTGATTTTGTAGCTAATTATTAATTAATATTTTTTACTATTTAAACTTTATTCATAAAAATAGGAACTTAAAAGTACTATTTAACAATTACGATTAATGAATTAAAAGCTGAGAACAATAGAAAATAAGGCTGAGTAAAAATAGCAATGTTCAAAAATATCGACAACGACATATATGAGCAATTAGCTCAATAAATCATTACGATGTTGTAAACAGTGTAACCATGTTATCTCACATCTTAAGATTTAATTTTTTTTACAGTGAAAGTAAATCAAAGCCGGCAGCTGAAAATCACGGAAAGTTTCTAAATCGAGCGACTTTTCGCAACGCGAGAGTTCCAGATCCATTGCAAAATGGACTTTCACTTAAGGCCCCAATTGAAAAACACAACATAACAAAACGAGCAGCTGCCCCGGGGACAACTCTCTCTTTTCCAGCCAGCTGACCCGGTCCAGAACAAAACAACATCACACGAAACTCCAAAAATAAAGTATCGGGGAAAAAAGTAAATGAGCTAATCAGTTTCAAAAAGAAAATGATAATAAAAAAAGATGGCTGCCTGATCCACCTATTTATCACCACACGATCTCTTTCCTCCAAATAGGTTCAGAATGCCTTGGGGGGTGATACCATAGAAAGAAAGCGAGCACGTTAACAGGCTATAGAAAAAGGTAAACACTGGTTGAATCTGATCTACTTATACCGATAATGAATCTCACATGTTAGCTTCGGCTCTTTTCTAGAAGAATTCAAGGTTCACCAACCCTTTTCGGATGTGTGATCAACAAATCTGACCACGTTCCGAATAACGTTCTAAAATATCCTTAGTCGCGAGGGCAAGGCTACAGGCAATTGTCATCAAATATTTCCTTACCAAAAAGGGGTATTTAAGGTTGTTGTTGATCGGTAGGGAGTCACACTATCCATTCGGTTTTGATCCAGTTCAAACATCATCTTCTCTCCCAAGTCTTAAGACTCCACCTCTGGTAAGGATGACCACTCAATCTCCTTTGGATTATCTTGGATTAAGCAATATTTGGATTACAACGTGACCCTCGGATTACAACCTAAGACTAAGTTTGTGCTCTTTAGTTAGAAAGTGCTATTTTATTGAATATCCACTATAAATCCACTGCTGGATTGGAATAATATTTTTTGAAGTAATGTCTGATCCATTTGGTTCAACAGAACTTGGATCAGAATCAAACTTTTGAGGCAGTGCCTGATCCCTTTGGTTCATCTGAAACTTGGATCAAAAGAACGATTTAAATTTCACTGAGACTATAAAGTTAGAATAGAAATGCATAGATAGACAAATGTATATGGAGCTTTTAACAGACAAGGTTTAGCTCCGCATTCTCAATTGTACTTCTCACGTTAAAAGAGTAGCCTCAAACCTTGTTTCAGGTCATTAACAAGGTTGATGGTATTGCGAAATCTAGCCGTAAAGTTGTGGTTTTTCGAGTGTTCACTGAAGTCGCTAAATTGAATAATGTCGCTCTTGAATAACAGTTACCGTTTTCGTTATCTAATTCTACCAAAGTTCGGCGTTTAAAAAAAAAGCAAATAGAATATAAAAAAGTATTTAATTCATAATTGCGGTTTTCTTAAAAAACTATCTTGGTTGTCATAGGTAAATCTAAATATTCATAAACAATTCTGGAAGAAAATTCTTTTCTTATCTAATATTTAGCCAATTATAAAATAATTTCTAAATTTATAACAAATATGTAGATTCTTTTAAAACAGATATTGATATATTTGACCTTGCATTCAGTTTTATATTAAATAATCTGAAAATTATACTACCTATTTCTTAAGTTTCTGTGTTCATACCATCTTTATTAGAGTATTAATTTATGTATGAAATAGCAGATATGAAAATTATTTGTAAATTAGAAATTTATTTGCTATCGCTAATAATACTTTTTAATTTAATTGACAAAATTTTACTTTATTAAATTAGAAGTATGTAAATTGCAGAAAATAATTCTGAATAAAAATTATTATGGTTGCTTATTTTTCTAATTTTTAAACTGCAATAATATATATAATTCTTATTTTTGATGCAGCTTAAACTATATACTGTGTATAAAATTACTTTCTAAAAAGCTATGAACATTTATCGGTCGAATTAAGTTTTTAATATCACACATCAAGTAGAATAAGTAAATTCTTGAAAGTCATTGTCTTATTTGCTTATATAGAAAATAATTTTTGATAAGCTGAAAACATAAACTAGAAACACGAAATGTTGATTCAAATTATTACAATCGGCACAAACTGCCTTCAGTAATCATTTAACTACAATCCATTCAGGGAATTTTTTTAATATTTACATTACAATTTTCCCTTTCTACTAACCATTTTCTCCTAATTGTATAACTCCTTGCATATTTGCAATTCAATGGTCAGTGAATAATAGATAAGACTTAAAGGATCAGTACTCTCTTTGCATGATTAGTCAAGCGTAATGAAGTAACAAAATTATAAATACTTAAACACTGCGTCCGTGAAAATGACATAACTTTTCAATTAAAGTTTTCTAATGGTTTACTCTCGACAGTAAAATGGGGTGATTAGTATGGCTTTTTCTTTTTTACTTAATTTGTTTTGTAATAGAGATTAAAAATTAATAAAGAAAACTACTTTTATTAAATTTAGTTATTAATAGTTATTAATTCCTTATTCTGAATTCTCAACAATTTGCAATAGCGCAAACAATTTTAAACTAAAATGATTTGTAATAAACTAAGTCATTTAGTAGAACAAAGAGAGCAAGTAAAATTTAATTTTTTGCTTGAATCAATTTTTTAAAATAAAAAGTCAAGATATTCGTTGAATGATTTATCAATACCTGAGCATTACCTATAAGAATCCTTTAGATTTTTTAATTGAATAATCTATTTTATTGATTTTTTTAGAGAAATTAAGAGGTTTCGTATCATTGACTTTAAAAATACAAACTTTCGGAAAGTTGGTCATGAAGTACTAGTTTTTAAATTCAAAAAATAATAATTAAGAACTATCAAAAGCTTTCTTAAAACTGAAATTTTATGGTTAGCATTTAGATGTAAATAGTTTAAAGACGGCTGGGACAGTTTTCAAATTCGTAAACACAAACGGTGACAACGGTCATGAATTACCTAATCTGATTACCTAAAAGAAGGTCATCGCCTCTTCTTTCCTTACTTTTTAAATAACAAATAATTACTGGATTAAATAGTGAGACATCATAGAAAGGAATATTTTTTATTATTCTATATTGATAAAAATAAGGTGACTTGGCATTGGAGGCATTTTAAAAATTTACATAAGCAATATTTTAATTACTATTTTTATTATTAATTAGTCTAATAATAATAAATTATTAATATTTCATTTGAATTATTAGTTATTTATTTTTAAAAATTAAATACTATAAATTTTTTCAAAAAATAATATTTTATAATTGTTATTATTCCATGATTTTTATAATATTGCACAATTGTTACATAATTTTTTAAATATATATAAAACAACTCATGTATAGCTTGTTGTTTTACCAGCTCTTGAACTGAATTTTTTATTAAGAATTTAAAATATTAAAAATAATATTATAATTTAATAATAATAATATTATAATATAAACAGTGGAATATTATAATTTAAATTATAATATTATACAACTGTTACATATTTTTTTAATATATATAAAATAATTCATGCGTAGCTTGTTGCTTTACCAGCTCTTGAACTGAATTTTAAATTCGAAATTTAAAATACTATCAAAATATTTTTTTCATTAAATTACAATTCCCTAATCAATAAATACTTAAGGAATACTTTTTTAAACTTCATTTTCTATCACATACCTATTGCTTATTAAAACCTCATAGTTTTATACTTGCTATTTCTCATTCTTGCATTTCTTAAGCTTAATAAATCCAAATATATATACGTGAACCATTCTTTTTCAGCCGTTCACCATGAACCGTTCAATGATGGTCGCTATGTTGGTTGGTCTGGTTCTGTGCACAGTGGTCATCGAGCAGGCCGCTGCTGGAGGAGGTGGACTCCGATGGGCCCGACTGGCCAAGTTGGCCCTCATCTCCCGGGCCCTCAAGGCAAAGAAAATTTACTTGCCCCTGCCCCTTCCTCTGCCCATCCCACTCTTCAAGGAAAACATCCACCACGAGCCCGTACCGTGAGTACAACGTTACCATGACAACTAGAATTTAGAGTTATACTAGGATGTAGAATGGGTGGTGATTTTTAGTGCAAATTTCAATACAAGGCATGTTGCACCAAACTCAGTATCTATATATAAAACTAGTCTGATTTACGGAAAAAAATCTATATAAAAATTCATTTGTATAAATTAAGTTAAATTCTATATTTGAAATCAAAGAAGGCATAGATACAAGGTCAACATTTTAAGCATAGCTAATAAAGTCAAATGGTTCCAAGAAATGCAAAGAATTTAGGTTTAGGTTTTGCTCCAATAAAAATTCTTTAGGTTTAATATATTAGGAATAATTTTATAATATCTATATAAAAATTCATTTATATAAAGTTAAATTCTATATTGTAAATCAAAGTGGGCATAGACAACATTTTAACCATAGTTAACAAAGTCAAACGGTTCCAAGAAATGCAAAGAATTTAGGTTTTGTTTTTGCGTCAAAAAAAGTTCTTTAGGTTTAATATATTAGAAAAGTTAGCTTCGAAATATAGGATATTCAATTAAAAGTATAGTTAATACCACTACATTGAAAGAAGGTTATGACTTTTTATATAAATGGTGTACATTTATGAGTGTATAAGTTCCATAAAATATAATTCAAGATAATTATTCTCGATATTAGAAAAAGGATAAAGCCCTCATATTAAAATATATTTTATTTCTCAAACATTTTGACGTGAAAAATTTGTTTATCTTTTAAGTATATAATCTAATATAATAAAATTCAACAATGTCTTAGTATATCTGGTATAATATAAATCCTCCTACTTTATAACATTTCCATAAAACAATAAAAACTTATGCATTTTTCCCTTCAATATACATCTAAACGAAAAAGTTTATAGATATGTCTATATTCGTAGAACGAATGCAACGGTTATTTATTAGCTAAAATTTTTATGAAATCCAGATTGCTTCTAAAAAACAGGAATAAATGAAAATATTTTTTTCATTTGCAACAAAATATTTAACATTAATAAAAAAAATAAAGATAAATCGTGTTATTTATAAATTAAAATATATAAATACGATCTATTCGGTTTTCATTAATTCTTTTCTTTTCATATATTATGATTTAAATATTCAAAGTATTATATATCGAATAAATAAACCTTTCTTCTTCTTGTTATAATTATTTAAATTTCAAAATACAAGAACAGTTTTGATGATTTCAATTTAAACTCTTATCCTCATCACTTCTATTTTAAACTTTTAATTTCTCTCACTTCACTTTATTTCACATTTCAACATTATATCCAAAGCCAAGGGCTATGTACAACACATTCTGAAACAAATTAGGATTTAAGCCATTATTAACAGCCGTCAATGAAAATCTTCATTCTGAAATGTATAACTAACCCTTTGGCGTTTTTTACGCATATCATGCTTTGATTAATACAATATCTAATACAATATTTTGATAAATACAAATCTTTTTCTTCCTCTTCTAGAGTCCACCACCACACAAAAGCTGTGATTGGCTATGGACTTGAACAGCCTCACCATGGGGGACACGGATGGTACTAGACATACAATCACTCACTCTTACACGTAGTCAAGTGCACTAACTGTACAAAAGCCAAAAGTGTACAACTTTAGGAAGTCCGTGTACATATAGAAGCAATCAGAATGTATTCGTCGTTTCTTCGATGTATTATTTTACCTCATCGTCGGTTTAGGTTGTACAACCCTTTCATCGGTTCATCTGTAAAATTACTCATCTTATAGGACACATGTATTATAATATCGTTTTCGAATAAATTTTTTTCTTTAAAAAATTATATTCGTTTTTGTTTCAATCTTTGCTTCTCTTTTCTGACTTTTAAATTGTGTATTTTATATTATCTGAAAAAAAAAATCTTAATACTTTCAGCAAATTCACATGTATAAAAAACATATTCTACGAATTTTGAAATGTTTGTAATTAATTCCATTAAGCTCGTCAAATTTAACTGCTAAATTTCCTAAAATTCTTATGATGTAGCTTAAAATATGACACTAGATATAATCTAATTATCATAAAAATTCGTGAAAAGGTTTTAGTAAAAAAAGAAATTTGAAAAACTTAATTTACTAAATATTTTATAACAGATAAAATGGTGCGATACACTTGTTTGATTTAATAATATTTTTTTTATTGTGAAAATTATTTCGAATTTTAAAAAATTTTGCTTTCCAAATATTTCGAAACAGGGCAGATGATTTAGAGAAAAGTATTTATTTGATATACTTCAATGCAATAATTATGCCTTCTTACAAATTTTATAATGAAATGTTTTCTCATTTAAGAATATAATTTCTCTTTGTCTATATAATCGTAGGAATAAAAGTACCTGTAATTGATTTCTACATAGTTTTAAAAATACGAATCTTGAAAATATCATAAAATTTATTAACATTATTATCACCAGTACTGAAATTTCTTATAAATAATTAAGTACTGCTTCCATATTGTATTCCTTTTATTATAATGCTCTATATTACGTATTATTTATATATTTAGTAAAATTTTAGCTTTAAAAAATTAAAACTCTTCATTCTAATTTCAGATATGTGTACTTTTTTATAAGCAATTAAAATATCAATTGAAAAAATAATTATTAGATAAAATTGTAAGGAATTGAAACCTTGTTCTAGCTGTAAACAATTAATCCAATACATAATATATATAATGAATATTTTCTTCAGAAATGATGTCATAAAATATATTTTACAAGTGTACAGTTAATAAAATTTTCTGAAATGCAGTTATTAAAATTTTTTTGGTTAATTTTACTGTTTATCAGTTTTTATTTGGTTTTCGCTTTTTATAAAACATATTTTTTAACTCAAATTTTTTTATACCTGATGACTTTAAATTTATTTTTGAAAGTTTGAGTCAAATTTGAATGCTTAGTTTTATCCCAAGGCTGTTCACTATATATGATATAACCTTATAACTGTTTATAGAATCATAAAGCTTTTTAAATGGAAAAATAAATTTCATATTTAAGAAATTATTTACTGTTTAATAAATTCAATTTTCCTCCTTTTCAACGAAAGAAACAAATGTTCATGATGAAAGAGTATTAAAGAATTGTCTTTAAACAAAAGATTGAAATAAAAATACCACAATAAAATGCAAATGTTTTTAAAGAATACTAGTATAATGAAATGAAAAAATGAATCATCATCAAGTCAGAAACATTTTGAAGTACGATTCGGAAAAAAAAATACTTAAATTAATTTAAAAAATCAACACATTTAAACACAGTTGTGATTTACTAAAATCACATTACCAGTAAATAGACATTTGATCAAATAAAATAATTATTAGCAGTGAATTGATTAGTATTTACATTTGATCCATCAAATGTGAATGAAATAATAAAACGAAATATTTGCTAGCATTTCAGGGTATTTTTTAACATTATTTGACTGTCATTAATTATTTTCATATTTTTAACCTTTACTTAGACTGTCTTAATATCATATATAATTTTGAGTAACTTTTGTCCATGTATTTAGCCTCAAATTCTTACAACTATTCTATTTTCTTGTATAAATATATTGATGCATTTGCTGTTTAGGGCAACCTGCTACTTTGACGAAATTGCTGTAAAGTAAAATTTCAATTGAATTTTTTGTTGGTAATTTAGTCTTAAATGTTTCGCAAAAAAATTATTAAAACTGCAGAAGGCTTTTTAAATATTATAAGTTTAAGACAATCAAAGATTTATTAAATACTTTTTTGCGAAACTTTTAAGACTAAATTACCTACAAAAAATTCAATTGAAATTTTACTTTACATCAATTTCGTCAAAGTAGCTGGTTGCCAAAAATGGCAAATGCATCAATATATTTATATACGAAAATGGAATAGTTGCAAGAATTTGAGGCTAAATACATGGACAAAAGTTACTCAAAATTATATAGATACACATATCTGTATAATTTTCTAGCAATTTCAAATAAAATTTGCAGCTTACTTTTGAGAGACAAGTGATTGAACTTCAATTTATCCAGTGGCATGCTGTTGAATCGATGCATTTTTACTAAAACTATAAGAGTAGAAGGAAGAATTATTCAGCACAAAAGGCAGACAGATTAAATCTTCATCCAATTTATCAGCCGAACTTTTTTAATTTTAGTCCTTTATAAATCAAATATGACAATTAGTAATTTTTTCTATAACGTTATCAGTGAAATAAAATATTGCTAGATATAACGGAACCTTAAAAAGCTTTTTAGTTGCGTTTCAATGTAATTATTTAATTGCGTTTTAAACTTCTTAACAAAATAATAAAAATACAATAAAATCAAAAAAGTAACAAAAAAAATAAAAAAAGAATTTAAAAAAATATGACTGTTTTAGCACGTGCTTTATTAATCAAATTTTTTAAAAAGCGTTTATTATTGCTTTTGATCGATGAAAAATAATTTGCCAACGTGATGGAAATACGTTGATAAAGCTTACTTTACTCAAGCACATGAAACATGATCATGCAAGGTAAATTAAGATAATGTAAAGTTTATAAAAAAATATTATTGAAAAACGCAAAAATATCTATTTAATAATGTATTAAAACGAGAAAATAATAAGTATCATCGAAAAGAATTTTTTTTTTTTTTTTTTTGTATTTTAGGTTATTAACATTGCAGCACAAAAATATTTCTACAATTATTTTGCGTTGTAATGACTCTAAAAATGATTTGCTGAAATTTTTCTGAAGCAATTTATGAAAACCGGAGTATAATATTTTTACTATAGACAATTTGAGAATTAAGCACTCAGTATGAAAAATTACATTTTTGACCTGATTTTGTGAAGACAAGCTTTAGAATATTTTATTCAAATTCATTTACTAAGGATTATCTACAATTCTGCCCTATTTAGCATAAAATTAAATTTATCATGGATTATATACTAATTCCAATAAGTAGTAGGTATATACTTAGGTATGCTTGCAAAATATAAATATATACTGTGGAATACCTCAGATTAGATTCAAAGAGAGAAAAATGAAATTTTTGAATTCCTTTAAATTGAGAACTTTGGAATATTTTATATCAGTGTTTTCCACAAATTTTTTTCTACAATTTTACATCGTTTTTAAAAAGTTAAATTCCATAAACTTGAAATTCACTTTTCATAATGTGAATATATATTTCAAGCAATTTTTTGTGCATATAGAACATTATAAATTAAGATATAATTAGACATTTATGAATAAAAGGTGAGAATAATAGATGTATTTATTATTGAAATAATTATTTATAATTGTTCTCTTTTCCATAGTTTGACGATCGCAATTCTCTAAATAAAGTATTTTTAAGAATGAATCAAACTGTGAAAAACATTAAAATCATATTATTTAAATAACATATTGGCTCAATTTAGTAGGAACTTTCTAGAAGGAATCGAATCCTATATCCTAATAGTAACATTAGAAACATAAGTGACTGAATAACCTTTTCAAACTGCACATTACATTAAATCTTTCTTTTCTAGTTTTCATGAATGGATGGAAAACATGGGAGTAAATAATTGATGAAATTAATTTTTTGTAAATAATGAAATCTTTTATTGAAATCATTCTAAGGAGGTCCATTTTACCAAGTAGGAGTTGTTTTCCCAAAGCTGTCTAACATAATCTCTAATAAATTTCTCATACTAGATAACGCCGTACATGGCATTGGCGTAAAATAGGTACAAAATATTAATTTTTGGAGTGAATTTAGCATTTTTACTGAATCTATCTGTCATCCTTGGTGAGTTATTTCACAGTTTATTCCTGGCATGCGGGTAATAGTATCCAAAAACCAAATTTATACCCTTTTCCCGATGCGATGGAAACAAAAATTTAAAAAAAAACTGTGTTTGCAGTCTCAAAATTCCATGTTAGATTTAATATATTTAAGTTCACTTCATTTTTGAATAATCGCGTTTATACTTTTCTGAAAGTACAGACAGACAATGAACTTGTTGTTGGATTTAGCTCAAACTTTCAATGTGGCAACATTATAGATGTTATGAATGACAAAAAAATGTCGCCAAAGTGAACAAAGTCGCCAAGTGTAACTATGTAAAATGTGAAGTAATTTTGCATTTCGACGATTTTTTACTTTTTTGTCTAATGATTATTTGGTGATATTTTGACGATTTTTATTTTGTGCCCATATAACGGAAAAGTACCTATTTTACTTCTTTATATATATAAGTTTCAAAAATATGCAATGAGCTGCATATTCTCGATTTCTAATGTACATTATGCTGAATTTAGATTTAACTTATTCTAGTCTATATAGCACAGACACAAACATAAAAAAACATCTATGCCGTTACAGATGGAGACTGACCACTATAACACTGATTGGTATTTTTAATAGAATTTTCATTTGTTCAACAGGTAATTTCATGTTTTTACACAGATAACATGCAAATTCCTGATTTCCTCACTTAAAAATGTATTATTAGGGATCCTTTGTTAAAGCGTACGACCTTTGTTTATTTATTTTTTGGCAGTTTTCTTTGAAATTATGATTCATCTTTAATATTATAAAATATAATAAAAAGGGGAAAGGAGGGAAATTTTACTTATTTCATAGTTTACAAACGTAGTTTCAAAAAATAAAAATTTAAATTAAAAAAAAATTATAAAAATAAACGTTAAAACATTTAAAAGTCATACAAATTTAAAATAGAAACTAACTTTATAAACTTTATAAAAAATTACAATAGAATCTAAATCTGACCCAAGTATATTTCCGAATGTAGAGATAAATTCTGCAGCTAATATATCATAAAAAAAAGTTGGTGACATAGAAACCAAGATGAGACATCTAATATATATTCCAAAAATGTATGATAATACACTAAACCATATTTCAGAAGGCTTCTGCTAATATTATAAAAATTTTCTTATTTCCATACAAGACTTTTGGCATCTTGTTTTAATTAAAGCAAATAAATTACTAAAGCTCAATATTTGCTTTAAGAAAATGAACAATTTTGTTGTTTGAATTGAATTATGAATTATCGTATATTAGAGAGATTTTATAAAAAAAAAGGTTTTATATTCTGGAATAAATGTAATACAAAAAGTGTACATGGTACACATAAAAGAAACGTATGAAAGGATTTTTTAATTAATGTCAAAATATTATATCTTCACATATGAAGAATATTTTTTAGAATACTTTCAAATATTAGCTAATATTTTGCTGTTTTATTTTAGTTTCAATCAAGAATGATTTATGAACTTTACTAACAAAATACTAAATTGATTTGATTTAAAGATGCAAGAAATAATACTTTTTTATTTTGATTAAATATTATACATCAAGAGCTCATAAAAAATCATAATATCGAATGCAAGTATTTGTCAATAGAATTAAAATCTAGTATTTCATTGATGACAACCATGATCATGAAACTATTCTCTGCCTGCTGTGGCATTCGGTAATCTCAATGGTCATCATTGTGAAGTCTTGGAGGCGAGAAAATGAGATTATGGTCTAAAATCATCACTGGAGGAGGCCATCATCAGTGGAGGTAAGTGCCATTGACGAAATGGAGGTAACATGATCCCGTAATATTGTTTTATCCGCCATAGAGCTGAAAATCTGCTTATTTATCCAATAATCCTTCATTCATATACTCACGCAGCTATTTATTGGAGGATTTAAACGATGATTAAACTTCATTATATTTTCACAAAAAAGAAATTATTGATTTTCTTTACTAAATTATGTTATTTTAAATTGGATTTTTTAAATTAGGAGCAAAATATTTTATATGTATTCGTTTTATAGAGGAGTTGCTAATAATAAAAAGTATCTGAAATATTTTATTGTACTAATAACGAAAGGGTAATAATAATCTATTTTTTATATATATTTCTGTTAAAAAGTAAATTTTAAAAAAAATGTAGCATTTCTTTTCAGTTATTTTTTTTTTATTTCCATAACAAATACGAAAGCATTTTCAATAATATTCTTTTAAAGGTTTTTTATGGATAATTTTAAGAATTGATTACCACTCTCGAAAATACGTCTTTATGTACAAAATAAAATATAGATTTTTGAATATTTATAATTTTGCCTAAGTGTGTCTTGTACACATTTCTCTCCTTTATATCCATTTATGACCACATGAAATTTGATGATTATTAACTATCAAAACAAAATTAGAAGACAGCTATAACGAATATTTTTCTTTTTCAGCGTAACATGGCATGAAGAATCATCAAAATAACCCAACTATAACCCAACATTCAACTAACATTTAAATTACAACAGTGAAAATATTTAAAACTTCATTTTTCTTATTAATCATGATGCAGCTATTTGAATGAGGTAAGTTGAATAATTTTAATTGTATGGAAATTCTAAATCATCAAAACATACTTTTAAGGGAAAATCTTTTACCCTTTTATGTCTTGTACAATGTGAAAATAATTATAAATGTAGTATTATTTATAGTCATAAACATTATTTAGAACTATACAAAATTATCAACATGTTATAAAACAACATGTTTCTTTTAAAACCTTAACATTTATTTTATTAAGGTATCCGACTACATTAAAAACGCTGGTTAACGACCACATTGGCGCTAATTTTATTTAATTTAATTTATTTTCTTTGTTGTTATTTCTTGCAGTTTAGACTTTCCTCTTTCCAAAATGGTTTATCTTTTCTACGAAACGGAAGGACTCATCTATCTTGAAGGGTCACATAGTGTTCAGCCAAAATTTGTCTTCAATTTTCTCCGAACTTTAATAATCATAAAAATTCTCCACCGTTAACATAGTATCTCAAAAACTATTAGAGGCATTTTCATAAACATTTCAGCACGCGTTTTAGATGATATGGACAATGTAACGAATCAAAAGTTTTATTGTTGGTGAAATACTTTTACATTTATAGATTTTTTTTAGAAAAATTAAGTTGTGAATTTATGGAGAAAATGCCTATATACGTATATTTTTACCCATAAATTCTTTGCATCTCAAGATTTTCCTTAGATTTTGGTTCATTTTATTCATCATTATATTCTATGACTCGTGTACAAAGAAAAATAGGACTGCTGTGTTAAATCTTTGTGTAGAGTGTTAACCGTTGAGGTTAAATTGTATAACGACTTACTACGCATTTTCCTATTTTTCAAAATATATTATATTTTCAAATAATTTGGCTGTATTTATAGTATTTTGTAATATATGTAACATTACATCTAAAAACCATAGTTATAAATAATATTTTTTAAATTTAATTTTTCAAAACTTTTCCTTCAAACGTAGTCGGATACCATAATATCTTGTACTTTTCTACATGTCCTGCCTTTCTATTATTTGTATTTTTCCCAATACAGGATGAACTAAATAAAGCAGAGATTATTTATTTGTATCTTACTCCCCCAGATTCAGTCCTTCAAATTCAATCGCAATAAAATCTCTCTTGCAAAAAAAAAAAAAAAAAAATTACAAGAAATTCACATTAAACATCTCAAGTACAAACCCTATAGATATTTTCTGTTTCTCTTCCTTTATCTGTATCGGTCTAAACAAAGTAATGTCTTTTTACCACAATCCAAGACAGAAGTTTGTACAAAATTTGGTAGCGATCTAGCCTGCAACTTTTTGCAAAGGAGGTGTTAAGCACACTTCTAAATAAAATAGATTTCTATATTTTTTTTAGCATGGAGAGTTTCATTTAGATTATTTGTACATTATTTTTTATTATACAAATCAGTTGCCTACTTTCTAGTTATAATTTCAATTTGAAAGAAGTACTTGAAAATCTGCAATTAGTTGCATATCTCTTGAGATGCCCCAAGCACCCAGCGTTTGCAGGATTATATTAACAGTCATCTTGTTTTTTTTAATATTATTATTTCTGCTTATACGCATACTGGGCGATTTGGAAAAGCTTGAAGCAGCACACTAGGAGATACTAGATATCAACAGAATAGATTTTGAATATTAACTTAGAACAATAGTACTTCAATTAAAAAAATACAAAATATTTTTTTTAAAATTTTATTACTGATGTAAGCCAAAAGCTTTATTTACAATATCTTTTGAGTTTTTCTTGAATTTGCAATTAAATTTTCGTAAATTAATACATTTTAATGGAAGTTTCAGATTCCCATTATATATATATATATATATATATATATATATGTATGTACACGTTTGTTTTCTGATACACTTTTATTATTTCTAATAGACGCTTACCAAAATTGTTGACTCTGTTTCTACACCAGGAAAGAAGGGATAATAATCCTTAACACTTATACCTTTCAAAGACATCTAGCCTAAGAACTCCTTGATAAGTCGATACGCGGCAAAGAAATCAATACCAAAATTTCATAATAAAATTGATGAAAAATAAAATGTTAATGGAAGTTATTTTATCGTCACTTCTTCGTTCGACATAATATGCCTTCGATATAAAACAAATGGGAGTTAAAATTTCAAACGTTTTTATCTTTACGGCCACTTATCTGTAAAATTATATGTAATTTTTTTTCAATCAGTTTAGAGTCTTTTTAGTCTACTTTTATTTTATTACTTCTTTTGACTATCAAAGAGGATTCGATTGGTAGAAATTATATCAAAAGCCACTTCAGAAAGCTGGATCAGCAAATTAGATCCAATGATGCTGATTTCCCTATTTTTAGTTTTGGTTTCGCTGCTAATTTTTTAGCATCGCAACGAATCTTCTTGATCATTATGAGCTGTGGAACTAATATTAATATGCATCAGAAAAGAATTAAAATTTCTTAATTTGAAATTACCCAACTGAAAAAAAAATTAAGTTGTTATAGCATTAATATTTATTTCTCCTATTGAGAAATTCTAAGCCGAACGATTAGTACAGCCCTTTTGCCATTAAACTGAAAATAACAATAAGAATCTTAACTAGGAAATCCCCCTCTTATATTTATTTATATTCAAAGGATAGCTTTGATTCTATGTAATATCAAGAAAACCAGCAGAAAAGTAATACTTTTTTACTTTCATCATAAAAGGAAAACAAAACACCTGTAAAACTTCTTATTCCAGCTGTATTATTTATCATGATCGTTACAGTAAGCAAGATGTTTCAATATTCGTGATGGTTACTTTAGGAGATAATAAAAATATATTTTTCAATTCAAAGTGTACTCAAAACTCAACCCACGTAAGAATTTCCAGCAATCCGTCCCTTGCTACTTCTTCCTTGTAATTTTAATTCATTTTTGATCTGCTATGCAGTATGGAACAGCTTATTTCGTAAATGAGAAAACCATCTAATATAGGAGAGATAAAATGGCGAGAAACTGAAATTTTAATTTCGCTATTGCTCCTTTTTTATTAAAGATAGAAAGACAGTTCAAATTAGTTAATTGTTACCTTATTATGCGAACTATTTTTTAATTGAAATTTTTTTCAATAAGTATTTTTCATCAATTGTAGGAGGTTGAAAAAGAATTTTCACCATATACATAACGAACTACTTTTATAGTGAACATTTTTCAATAACTA